>VDFB02067822.1:0-50926 GCA_007258455.2 Sequoia sempervirens | reverse complement strand
GAACATGTGTTGAAGGTGGCTCCTCTGCTTCATTCTGAGGTATGGGCTCGTCGAGAGGAACTTCTGAATCAACTGTAGGCTGTTCCTGTATGACTATGCCTAAGAAATCCAACCTTCTCTTTACATTTTTATTTGATCTACATCCTTTGACGCCATCTTGAGACTGACTTTTACCCTTTCCTTTTGACTGTGCTGTAGAAGAAGAGGGAATTATCCTTGGCGGCTCTGCTACTGGAATAGAGTTCTTCCTTTTAAGCACTAAGAAAACCTTACTATACTCCACGACTTGTCTTGTTCTGTCTTCAACTGAAAGAGATTCCTTGTTTGCCCAATTGACTTGTGGAAGAGGCTGATCCTCGATTCTTTTCTGAGTGTACATTGGTAGAAGAACATCTTCATCATCATCAGAGAGCCCTTCTACATCTTCATTTAAGCAATCTTTCATCTGATGGAGAGTCAACCTGCTGTAACTACGCCTTCGCACTTCAAACTCGTCTGCACAGTTAGCCCAAAAATCTTCAAGTGCGGGTATGTGATTGTAGTTCTTCTCCAACCGGCCAGCATAGACACCATGAGGATCAAATGACCGCCTCTCACTGTAGGATTTGAGACCGAATTTATCTAATTCTTCATCAATTGTCCTGGCATCGGCAGCAGTCCTGCATGTATAAATACCCAACCCTAATGGAAAGTGAAGAGAGGGTTTCTTTCTATTTCTCAAGACTGTGTGGACACCGTGAGCTTGCCTCAAGAATTCCATGAAGATGACCTCGTCTGACGGATACCTTGGTAACATGAGCGGGGCACCTGAATAACCATAAACCCTGAGATAGGTAAAGGTAGGAAACTGTATAAACCAATCTGCCCATTCCGCCATTGCTGCCCTAGGAACTGAAGAGATGCGGACGTGCAATTCATTGTCTAAGTCACGCACCGTGTACATCAAGAATGCCTCGTTCACCCTTTTGTAGTGGTGCAACGACTTTGTGAACTCCAGCTGAGGGTAATAATTATATATGTGTTGAACGCTCAAAGATCCCTCGGTGTTCAATCCTCTGAATTGACCTTGATAGGCCACCAAATAGACTAGATATGACACCATGTGAAATACATGAAACTGGAAATATTCTGTTATTTGTTGATGTAGGCAGTCACTAATCAAAGTAGGCCAGTCATAAAACTCGGTTTTCTTCATAATGTGAGGTATGGCATAAAACATCCAAGGTTGGAACTTGGTGGCATCCTCGGAACCAGTGACCCTGTTGAGCAAAGTGATGATGATAGCAACCTCGTCCTTGAACTCTCCTCGCCCGACATTCTTGGGCAATGTCTTATGTTTTTCTTTCATCCATCTCTGGGCAATCTTCTTGCTGTATTTGTCCTTATGCATATTCCACATCTTTTCACACTCATCCCTCGAAAGAGTTACACTTTCAGGCCATGGGGGAATGGAAAAACACTTTTCAACCATGTCAGGCTTTAAACTGCAAATCAACCTACCATCTGCTGACTGGATCTCCCTAGTAGCCGGGTTGTAATGCTTAATGCAAGCGATTACGAACTCAAGGCTCTGAACTGATATAGGAATAGACGCTGCTGCGAGGAGTCCAGAATGACCCAAGTTCTTGATTGAAGTGTTGCCTGCTCTCTCCAAGGCGTGTAGGTCGAACACCGGCTTGACATGATGCAAGTCTGTCTCAGCTGTTTTGATGTAATCGTGAAAAAGTGCTGATTCGGACTTGAAAACATTAGGAGTGTACTCCATTTTAGAAAACTTGAAGAATGATCAGAACTCACCGTTTAGACAAGTCTTGAACAATTTCTACTTTAACGCTGGATTTTTGTGCTTCAACTGGATTTAATTTTTGAGGAATTTTTTCCAGATATGGGTTTTGTTCAATGATGGCTACAAGACAACCCGTGATCGGCCCTCGCTTTTGAAAATCTTGAATTTTGATCAAAAGCAAAGAAACCCAATTTCTTCAATTTTTCCTAAAAGTTGGTATCCTGGGTTTTGTTCAATATCGCTAGAAATGGACCTTGATTGATTTCAGAAAACTCGATGTTTGATTGAAAAAGCAGCCAACCCTGGTTTTTGAAAAAAAACTGTGATATGGGTTTCTTTAGAAGACCGGGATTGAAAAGGACCCGTGATGGTTGAAATTTGAATGCAATCGAGGTTTTTAATCGACATGCAAGATAAAAGCACTTGCTGCAACTTGATGAAGTTCTTGAAAAATTCTTCAGAAGGTGGAGGCAAAAAGACCCAGATGACTGAAAAATTGAAAGCCTTGGCCTTCTGCTTGAAAAATTTGATCTTCTGGAACAAAAAGAATGAAAGAACAATGGTTTATGCTTGCTGGTCTGAAAAATCTGATGTAAAACCAGCAACTATGAATTCTTTAATCACAAAAATTTCTCAAACTTGCTGCTCCAACTTTCTCCTCTGGATGCTACCTGCAAAAATAATGAAAAATACATTGAAAAGAAGAGTTAAATAGACTTAGGTTTTGATTTAGGTTTTGCTTTTTTCTGCTTTTATTTCAAAACCCTAAATCTCATCTTCTCAAGTTTGGACGCCACCCTCTTCCTTTGCAATTTTGAAATTTTGAAAATCTTCAAAAATCTTCGAAGGCATGAAGATTTGGGCGCCTTCCTCCAAGAGGGGCGCTCAACTTCACCAGACTTGGTCAAAATTTCCACTTTTTCAACTTTTCTCCATTTTAACACGCCACTTCATTTCCTCTCATTTCTCAAGCACAACCAACCCGACAGACGAAATAGTGATTCACCTACGGGTTCGACTGATTCTGAAGAAGATGTTCTGGAGGCACCTCCTGCTAAAAACTTGATTTCGACCTCTGAATTCACGGGAGGCTTTTCCTTCTAGGGGCGCCCAGTTTCTTCAGTGTTAGCCATTTTTCTAATTTCCAAGTTCTTCATTAACTTCTCTTCCGCAGACGATCTCGTTAAATCTTGAGCTCCGGGCGTCGGATTGCTGAATGGCTGTGCTCATCGCGAAGCTGACGAAGAATGAAGGGGGGTGCTCTGGAGGCACATTTGTCAAAAGTGGATTTTTACCCTTCAAAAGGTTGGGCGCCTATCTTGGCTGGGGGCGCCCAGTTTACCAACACTTAGTTTATTTTTTGATTTTTTTACTTTTGCTTTGAATTTCTCTTTTTACCTCTCGTCGGACCTTCTGTTCAGCCTTTTGAATCTAATGACTGCGAGCTTCGTTTGTCGTGCTGAATAGCTCACTGCAAAGCCAGTTGAATTCTGAAGACATCTCGTTGTAACTTCGACTGCAAATTCCTCTATTTGCACCCTTGAAAAGTTGGGCGCCTTTCTCTTATTAGGGCACCCAGTTTCTCCAGACTTAGAAAAATTCTTAATTTATTCAACTTCAAGTTTCAGATTTTCACTTCATACCTTCTACTTTGACTTGAATTTGCCGGAGACTGGATCATCGGATGCTCTGACAGGGATATCCATCGCGAAGCTGACTGAAAACTGAGCAACTTCCATTGGAGACCGTAACCCTAATTCCTTCATCTGGTACCCTGAAAAGGTGGGCGCCTTTCTTCAACTGGGGCGCCCAAACCTAGCAGACTTAGAAAATTTTCATGACTTTTCACTTTTCTTCCTCGATCCTCGTGCATGTTCATCATTTCACTTTCTGCTGGAAGTTTTGAATGCTAAAATTAACGCCTGGCAGTCGGATGACCTCCATTGATGACCTCGGAACTCCAGATATGCTTCTGAAAAAGTTGAATAGACCCAGTAGGGCAAAACTATTAATTATTTTAAGACTCGATCAGCATCTCTACCGATACGCATACTATTTTGAGCTGCTAATCAAAATCAGTTCGGACTCGCCGACTAACTTTCTATTTTTAGAAATTTTCTATTTTAGGTACTTTACAAGATCCGCTTTAAAGAAACTCCTGAAAAACCTTAAAACTTTATCATTTCGAGAAAAATTTCTAAAAATAAAGTGCTTTTCCTAAAAATTCTAGGGATGAAAACTCCAGATCTGGGTTTCGTAGGTTAAGCCGCTCTTAGCAGACCCAGATCGTCAGAAATTGAAAAATTTGTGTTTTAACCCTCCATGCAAGACATGCACACCCAAATTTTGACCTTTTTTGACTGATTTGACAAGACTATTACTCATTTCTTCAAAATGTCTAAGTGTAACAAAAATTTTAATTTTGGGGTACAACATTGGCTCTGTTTGGGGACCATGGCGGATACTTGCGGCATAGGAGAACCATAGAATCTCTGAATTTTGAGCTTAGACCAGTGCCTTGTCCATTGGGTATCGGAGTCAGCATCATTTCCTAATCACCTAATTTGCAGGACATTCCTTAATCACCTATTACCGGACTTCCTAAAAATCACCTAATAGTTGGACTTCCCTATTAATCACCTAAAACAAGACTCCTAATCACCTAAAACACGACAGGACTATTACGGAAAGGGGAAAAACAACATAACGAAAACATCACGGAAAGGGGAAACACGTTACGAAAAGCAATGAAAAATATGTACAAAGATTGATTTCGAGAACTTACTCCACCCCCGGAGGGACGAAGTGCTTGAGGTACTGCCCGCTGTGTGGTAGAGGGAGGAGACTTCCATCCAGGCGCGAGAGAATATAGGTGTTCTCTCCGGCGAGCTCGTGAATCTTGAAAGGTCCTAGCCACAAGGAATCAAATTTCCCATGCATTCCCTTGGGCTCATGTCTCTTATCCCATAAGAGGACTTGATCTCCAACCTCGAAATCTCGTTGGCGAGCTGTCTTGTCAAAAATTTTCTTCACCCGCTCTTGGTGCTGAGTGATTCTATCTACTACCTCTTCCCTTTCTTCTTGAAGCTTAGTCAGGTACAAGATACGTTTCTGAACAGGATCTGTGAACTCTCCATCTTCTACTGAGGTCGCCAGCTGCAAGGCGGACAACTCCAATGTGATGGGTATCATTGCTTCTGTACCATACAGGAGTATAAAGGGTGAGGTACCAATGGCTCTCTTCGGAGTAATTCTGTCGGCCCAGAGAGCATCATAAAGTTTCTTGTGCCAAGTTCGCTGACTGGAATCAACCAACTTGCGAATGATTGTGACAATGTTCTTGTTTGATGATTCAGTTCGGCCCATTACCCCCGGGGTAATAATCAAGGAATGAAGATAGTGTAATGTCGCGGATCAAACAACTCATTAGCTCCTCCGGACAGAAACATGTTGCATTATTCCGGTTACAATTTTTATGCAGGCACCAAGCTGCGGTGTACAATAAGCTCTTTAAGAACTCACACACGACCTCGGACGTAGCTAGCTTGGTGGGAATGGCTTCAACCCATTTAGTGAAATAATCAGTAGCTGTAAGGACATAAATATGCCCCTTGCTGGAACGTGGGTTGATAGGACCAATAAAATCTAGACCCCATTGCTGGAATGGAGCATCTATAACAACTGGCCTGAGAGGAGCGACTGCTAACTTCGCTTTGCCAACAAATTGTTGACATAACTGACATTTATGTACCCACTCGTATGCATCGCGGAACATAGTCGGCCAAAAGAACTGAGCCCGCAAGATTTTAAAAGCTGTCACCTTCGATGAAAAGTGACCACCGCATGCTTGATTATGGAAAGCTTCCAGCAAGCGTCGTTGTTGATCTTTGGTAACACACAACAAGAATGTTCCGTCAAGGCCCCGCTTGTACAAAACATTGCTGATGATTATATAATTCTGCGCTTTTAGCTTAAGCGTTCTCCTTTGTTGCTTGTTCAGGTGATTTGGACAATCACCGTATGTTAGGTAATACCATATCTCAGTAAACCATTCTCCCGAAGATTCGATCAGCAAGACCATTGGAAGGTCTTCTTTAACTTCAGGTTCAATCTCAGGTATACCTTTGGCTTGAAGTTTCTTATCACCATCTTCCACCATCAACTGACAAAGACCTCTCCCGCGAACGAGTTTGGTTGGTTTGATCTCCAAGTCATACTCTTGTACCTTTGCAAACCAATTACCTCTTTTGGAGCCCATCTCCTGTTGAGTTAACACGCTCTTTACTGCTGGATCTGTGACATACACGACGGTGTGAGAATTTAGGATATAAAATCTGAAATTCTTTACAGCTCGAACCACCGCATAGGCATTCTTTTCAATCTGAGAGTATCTTGATTCGCTGTCCTTGAAACTGCAGCTCATGAAAGCTATTGGAGATTCAGTTTCTTCATTTAACTTTTGTGTCAGAATGGCAGACAGAGTATACTCTGATGCATAACAATAAAGGATAAATTCCTTTTCAAAATCAGGACGGACTAGCACTGGAGCTCGACTGATGGCTTCTTTTATCGCTGCGAACGCCTTCTTTCCTTCTTCCGTCCACTTGAAAACTGTCTTCTTCTTCATCATAGCAGATATATCTTTAGTCAACTCAGAAAAATCTGGTACAAATCTTCGTATGAAATTTACCTTACCAAAGAAAGAGTGTACCCCTGTTCTGCTTGTTGGAAGAGACAAACTTCGGATAGCTTCAACCCGACTTGGGTCAATTCGAGTTCCTTCCTTGGAGACGATGTGGCCAAGCAACTTGCCTTCCGTCACCGCGAAGATAGACTTTTTGGGATTCAATGATATTTTATGATATCTGCATCTCTCAAAGACTTTCCCTAGATGTGAAAAGTGATCTTGTCGTGTCTTTGAGAAAACAGTGAGGTCGTCAAGATAGACAACTATTACTTTATTCTTCAAATCACCAAATGCCAAATCCATGGCTCTTTGAAATGTAGCACCGGCGTTGATGAGGCCGAAGGGCATTCTTTCATATGCAAACGTACCCCACGGGGTTGTGAATGCCGTCTTGAATTGATCTTCCTCAGCCACCGCTATTTGATTATAACCAGAAAAACCGTCCAATAAAGACAGCATCTCTGAACCGGTAACCGTCTGTAAAGTGTGCTCCATGATTGGCAAAGGATAATTATCCTTGAGCGATGATTGATTCAGGTTCCTGAAATCGACGCAAATTCTGATTTCTCCGTTCTTCTTGCGCACAGGAACTATATTCGACACCCAAGTGGAATGATGGATCGGAAAGATGATCTTTGCATTCACCATCTTCTGGATCTCCGCGTAGATGGTGTCTTGAATCCGCGGATTGTAGTGTCTTTGCTTTTGCCTGAAGGGCTTTGCTTCAGGTCGAAGAGGAATTGTGTGAGACAATTCTCTTGGTGTAAAAACTTTTAAATCTTCATATGACCAGGCGAAGACATCTCGGTATTGCTGGAACAAAGAAATGAACTTCTCGCTCTCCTCCACCGTGCAACATGTACCTAAATTAACAAGCTTGGGCTTGTCAATTGTACCAATATTGACTTGTTGATATTCGGCAGAAGTTCTGTCACTTGAATTTCTCTGATCTTGAATGTATCTGTCGTGCCTGTCAAAAATATTTTCCAAGGAAACTAAACCCTTGGGAATTTTATTTCCTTTCAGCTGGATTATGCTGGACTCTGGTTCTTCTGAAATTTCTTTATCTTCAGCAATCTTTGGCGTATCAGAGACTTGTGTTACTGCTTCTCTGTGAGTAAATGAACTGCCTTCAAAGAACAATTCCTTGAAATTATCTCCCATAACAAGAAACTCCTTAATGTGTTCATCATCATTAAAGACTTGCCAATTATCACAGTTGTCAGGTACAGCTGGCCTGTATATTAATTCAATGGCAAACGCATTCTGACGAAAGTCAGAATGTGGCATGAAAAGTGAAGCTGATACCGCGAGGGCATCCGCTCTGCTATTTTCTAGACGTGGAATGTACTTGATATCAAATGCTTCGAACCAATCTATTGCATTCCACACCCTATTTCTATAATGTCGAAGACGATCTGCTTTCACTCTGAATTGATCTCTGACTTGCTTTACAACAAGCTCCGCATCACCTTCGACCTTAAGGTATTTGATACCCATATCTTTTGCATTCCTGAGACCTAGTAAAAGCGCCTCATATTCCGCCGTATTATTTGTACATTCAAATTGCAAGCGGTATGCAAAAGGATACAATTGTCCTTCAGGAGAAATTATCACAACTCCTGCTCCTGAACCAGCAGTGGAACAACTCCCATCGAACTGCAAAGTCCACAACTTAGGATCATCTGCTGATTTCTCTACGATGCATGCGACCTCTTGACTTTCTTCAGGAACCTCCGACAGCATGGCGTAAGTACCAAGACCCGTTTCTTGATATAGAACTTGAGCTTGAGGATCTTGAGACTTCACGACCGCAAATCGAGATTTGGGTTCTGGTTCCAGCTTGAAAGTTCCTTTCTTTAACGGAATATTTGCAGAAGACCAATCCATCTGAATCTCTCCACCGAGGTCCTTGCAAAAGCTTCTGCTTAATAGCATCCCATAGCTTGCTGGAATGTCAGCTACTAGGATGGTCATCATGATTTTCTTTTCAGGACAAGCCGCCAACCTTACTTGAGCATCTTTTAATTGACCGACCAACGGCACCGACTTGGACTCCAGTGAGTAGCATTTGTCCTTTGTCTTGGTGCACGAAAGTCCTAGAGCATTCATCACTTGTAGAGGCATGACGTTGTCGGAAGCTCCGGAATCGATGATACAATTGCTCAATTTGTAACCTCCTATATATAGAGAAATATAGAAGGGCTTAGGCTTGTCTTCCGCCGGAACGGATGATTCGAGCAATGTGGGCTGCTTGGTAGGTCCTTTCTTCACAAATTTGAGAAGTCGGTCCACTTGCTCTGGATGATCTTGGAGATACTCTAACTGAGAAATCTGCACTTTGTTCTTCATCAATGAATCTACAATATCAAAATTTGCTGAGGACGAACCTTCAGCAACTGCTTTCATGTTCTCTTGAGAAGACTTAATATTTGAAGTAGAAGCTACTTCTCTTTCTTTGTCTTTTGATATCTTCAACCTCTCTTCTTCCTCTTCTTTGTGTGCCCTCAGATGTTGAGCTCTGGTAAACACAGGAGTCGTATGATTCTCAGGATTAACTGCAAGAGAGTACTGACAAATATCTTCTTCTTGTTCTTCAAAAACGGGTTCACTTTCAAAGTAGCCCGTTGCGGAGTCGCCATCGAAGTTGTCCGATTGAGGTAAGACAACATTCGAACTTGGAGTTGGAACGAAACTTGGTGCAGGTGCAGCTTCGGCATATCCCATTATCTCGTTCATTCTGACATTTTCAGGGCAAGATGCGCCGGCATGTTCAGTGGAATCATGAAAAGAGCAAAACACAGCATTTTGTGTATTGTCGGCCGCTTGCCTTGGTGGAGGTGGCCCTCGTGGCTTGTAATTGTTGTAAGGCTGAAAGTTATTCCTCCTTGGCTGATACGGCTGCTGAGGTTGATAAGGCTGCTGTGGTGCGGGCAAGGCAGGTGGTGGTGCAACTTGAGCAAGAGGCGTTGGCTGAAGTGGCAATTGCCTCTTGAGAATAGTTACTTCATTTGCAACCCTTTGAAGTAACGGATCAGCAGAACTTTGAACCAAAGGTCTAATAGCATCTCCTCTGATCTTTCCTGAGGTGATCATGTTGTCTTCAATTTCTATTGCACCTTGTTGTGCTTCTCCCAGTTCTGTTTCGTGCGCTGATCTTATGATAAAAGCTATCTCGGATGGAAGTGCATTGACAAAACTGCTTAACAGGATCTCAGGCGATGGATTGAGTGTATATGAAAGACGAGTAACCAGGCGGTTAAACCTTGCTACGAACTCTCTCATTGGTTCATTGTCCTCCTTCTTTGAATTGGAAAGTCGAGCGAACAACTGGTGGCTATCTTCAGCTGGTTTGAACCTCGCGAGAAACTTTTCAGTCATAGTATTCCAGTTGGTTATGCAACCGGGCCCCAAATGATTGAACCATTCGGCAGCAGCTCCCGCGAGTGTCTCAACAAAGAGACGAACAGCAACATCTTCATGACCTACATGCAAAACAGCGCAAGCCGTTGAAAAGGCTGAAAGATGATCATCAGGATGTTGACTTCCATCACCTTGGAAACGTGGAAAGTGCTTTCTTGACCCCTTAGGCAATTCGTGATTTGCCCCTAAGGCCAAAGGTCCAATATTGTCACCCCAAGGCAGTGGGGGACCTCTTCTCCGATTGCGATTGTTGTTGTCATCGTTGTTGCGGTTATCACCCATTGCTTCGAACTCTTCTTCTTCGAACACAGGTACGGTGTTGAACTCAGGAACTGTGTCGGATTCAGGAACTGTGTCGGATGATTCTCCAACTTCTGTATGATGCGTATGTGGAAGGAAAGTATCTTCTTGGAAAAGCGGATTTGTTCTTGTTCTCCTCCTTGTATAGACTATGTAAGCCAGGATTGTCTAGTCCCACGCGGGTGGTGGCAAGACAGGTCTCTCGGCTGCAATATCGGCTTTCTCTTCCTCTTTGTCTAGAATAGCAGCAGCGTTTCTCCACTAAGCAGGGGTCTCCTTCTTCTCAAAGATGAAACTTCTCAGGCTGCTGATAATGTCCACTTGCTCTCCTTCAATTATCTGGAAACTTGGCTGGATAACTGGAGGTGTAAGATCAGGTTGTTGAACTGGAGCAGTAGGACTCCAGATGGTCATACCCGTGACATAAAGCCTAAGCTTTCTTTGTTGTTTAAAGCCTCGCGCCCCACGGTGGGCGCCAGAAAACTGTTGGCGTTTAAATTCGCACCTCTGGAATGCGGATTTGAAAACGGACAGCTATGCACAGATAAACTGCTCTTCAAATTAGGAGGGGAAGCTCCCTCTTGCTGGTGGTATTCAAGAAAGTAAACTAAAACTAAGTTGCCTATCTTTTTGATCAGCTAGAGCACAAGGTTTTTTAAACACAAACGCCGTAGCTGAGATTTTCTGATAAGAAGTTCAACTACAACTAACTTAAACTAAAGACGTTCCTAACCTCTCAAGTAATAGCAGAGCAAGAGAAGCTAGAAATTAACAAGGCAGATTTTCTGACAAAAATACTTTAACAATCTCTCTCCCAACAAACAACTACACACTTCACTGTAAGCTGAAATAAAGATCATAAAAGCATAACATAGATAACGGAAATCTGAGATTTTAGACCAAGGCAAAAGAGGCTCATGATTTCATTACTCAAATCTCTGAAACAAAAACTCCCTTCTAACATGCTTTGAACAAGAAATTGCAGCTAAGGAGGCTTGCAAACTTATTCTTAACACAATAGAAAACAGCAATCTTACTAACTCCTTGTTGGCTAAAGAGGCTCAACAATTTGCTTATCACAATACAAATGAACAATACTTGAGCAACAAATAGAAGGCACAATAGGCTCAGCGTTTTGTTCTCACTAGCACGGTTAAAAGAAAAATAAATGAGCAAAGGCTCTTATTTATAGAGAAGCAGAGGAGTAGGGAAACCTTAAAATCTCCTTGCTTTCACAATCTAGGGCTTGCTCAGCAAGCAAGCTTTATTACTAAATCTAGAAAGAAGAAACCCTAAAAAGCAGAAAAAGCGGGAACTGCCAACTATTACAACTTATCTTCTTTCTATCCTCAAAGAATGGATAAGGATTATTCCAAGAATAGAAAGAAAGCGGGAAAGAAAGCTTCTAGAAGAAAGCTGCTTTAAAGCTCGATCACATCCGCTAGGAAGTCTGAGATTGTGTCCCGGTTCGGTGCATCTATACCATCAACAACAAAACACCGCTTTTCAAGAATATCTTCGGCATCTGCAATAGATCTCTGGAAATCTTCAATCTCATTGGCCGCTTTATTGAACTTTGCTGACATCATTGAAACATGACCTATCCTTCCACCAACTGGGCTGCAACTATGAACAACATTCTGGAACTGATTTTGTACTTCCTCAAGCTCGACGTAAGAACCATCCTCAAGACTGTACTGAGAGGGGATCTCTATGACAAATTCGCTGATGAAAAGGAGAGCTTCAACCACCCTTTGTCTGTAGGTGATGAATTCTTCAGATATTCTCTCATAAGTTTTAATTTTGAAAACATGACGCTCTCTCCAAGCAAGGATTTTCCTTTTGTGCTCCTTTGAAACCGCTGAACCGTAGGCTGTGTCTAAATCAGCAATGATAATCTCATGCCTAGGTTTTACTTCAGCCAATGTTTGTTCAAATCCTTGGATGCCTTGACGAAGTTCATGAGCGTTTTCTCTCAACTGGAACATCCGAGCCAAGATCTCCCTTTCTCTGACAATGAAGCTCTCGATCCACTCCTGAGTCTCTTTCCTACATATGACTAAATTGCCTTAACCGATGATGATCAGCTGGTGTCTCTATGATTCAAGTGCAAACCGGAGTTGCAGGAAACCACTGCTAAGGTTAGGAAATGAAAAGCTTGCCGATTTTCAGCCTTGGAGGGCTGCCTTTGTCTTCTCCGCCTTTTAGCACTCTTCAAAGCAGTTGCATAACTTTGAAGAGACTCAAATCTGCATGTTCCGTATTTCTACCGAGATTAGCCTTGACTACGATAAAATCATCCATGTTCACCTCATCCCTATTCTTATCTTCCTCACCGCAGCCTCTATGACAATCAACTATCGGATCTCCTATCAAATGAACTTGCTTCTTTGCCTTCTTCTCTTAGGAGGTTCCTGAGTAGATGTTATCGATCATCGACATCAATTTGATATGAAGGCTCTTCCTAACTCCTTCCTAAGGAGTTCTCAAGCCAAGACACCGTAGTATCTCTACTAACTTCCTCAGGAGGTACTGCTGCGATCTCTTCATCATCTTCGATATCAAGATCAATGTGAATTGGTGATGAGCCCGTCAAAGGTACAGGAACATGTGTTGAAGGTGGCTCCTCCTCGCTTCATCTTCCGGTGGTATGGGCTCGCCAAGAGGAACTTCGAATCAATCAGAGGCTGTTCCTCGCTGTGATGACTATGCCCTCGAGAAATCCATCCTTCTTCTTACATTTTTATTTGACCTACTGCCTTTGATGCCATCTTGAGACTGACTTTTACCCTTTCCTTTTGACTGCGCCGTAGAAGAAGAGGGAATTATCCTTGGCGGCTCTGCTACTGAAATAGAGTTCTTCCTTTTAAGCACTAAGAAAACCTTACTATACTCCACAACTTGTCTTGATCTGTCTTCAACTGAAAGAGATTCCTTGTTTCCGTCTAATTCACGGTGGAAGAGGCCGATCTCGATTCTTTCGAGTACATTGGTAGAAGTACATCTTCACCGTCATCATCTGAGAGTCCTTCAATGTCTTCATTCAAACAATTTTCTATCCTCGATGGAGAGTCAACTCACAGAATTCACGCTTTCGTGACTTCAAACTCATTCTAATGGGGCTTAGCCCAAAAATCTTCAAGTGCATGCATTGTAGTTCTCTCCAACCGCCAGCTGAGATACCCATGAGGGTCAAATGACCGCCTCTCACTGTAGAGATTTCACCAAATTTATCTAGCTCTTTCCAATTGTCTTGCATCCGAGCGTCCCATATAAATACTCCAACCTCTAATGGAAAGTGAAGAGAGGGTTTCTTTCTCATTTCTCAAGACTATATGAACACCGCGGAGCTTGCCTCAAGAATCTTAAGGAAGATGACTCCTCGCCCGACGATACCTTTGGCAACATGAGCTGGGGCACCTCTAATAACCATAAACCCAGATAGGTAAAGGTAGGAAATCAGATAAACCAATCTGCCCATTCTGCCATTGCCGTCTCCGCAACCTAAGAGATGGACGGTAATTCATTGTCTAAGTCACGACCGCGGTATATCAAGAAATGCCTAATTCCTTGTAGTGGTGCAAATCTAATTTGTGAATTCCAACCGGGATAATAATTATATATGTGTTGAACGCTCAATGACCCCTTGGTGTTCAATCCTCTGAATTGACTTTGATAGGCCACCAAATAGACTAGATATGACACCATGTGGAATACATGAAACTGGAAATATTCTGTTATTTGTTGATGTAGGTAGTCACTTATCAAAGTAGGCCAGTCACAAAACTCAAATTTCATAATGTGAGGTATGGCATAAAAACATCTAAGGTTGGAACTTGCATCTCGCTGAACCAAGACCTCATGATAAAGTGATGATGATGGCAACCTCAGTTCTTGAATCCCCTTCCTCACCTACATTCTTGGCAATGTCTTATGTTTTCTTTCATCCATCTCTGCAGTAATCTTCTTTGCTGTATTTGTCCTTATGCATGTTCCACATCTTTTCACATTCATCCTCTCTAAAGAGTTATGACCTCGTGCCATGGGGAATGGAAAACACCTTTCACTCATGTCAAAGCTTTAGGACTGCGAATCAACTCCTCGCCATCCACCGGGACCGATCTCTCCCTAGTAGCCGGGTTGTAATGCTTTAATGCAAGCCGACATTAACTCAAGGTCAACTGATATAGGAATAGACGCCGCTAAGTAGGAGTCCGTATCGACCTGTGTTCTGATTGAAATGTTGCCTCGCCTTCCAAGGGATATATAGATCAACACCTACGAATATGATGCAAGTCTGTCTCAACTGTTTTGATGTAATTATGAAAGAGAGCTGATTCGGACTTGAAAACATTAGGAGTGTACTCCATTTCAGAAAACTTGAAGAACAACTGTAAACTCGCCTTGGTTCAGACAAGTCTTGTGCAATTTCTATTTTTAGAATGCTGATTTTTATGCTTCAACGGACGAATTTTTTGAGAATTTTTCTGAGATATGGGTTTTGTTCAGAATATCAATGCAAGATAACCCAGATCGTCCGTTTTCGAAAATCTTAAATTTTGACTGAAAAAAGCAGCAAAACCCTAATTTCTTCAATTTCCCCGGTGTTTCTGCATCCGGTTTTGTTCAGAATATCATTAGAAATGGACCCAGTCGATTAGATTTGAAAAACCCTGACGTTTGATCGAAAAAGCAGCCAACCCTAGGTTTTCAAAAAAAAGCTGCGATATGGGTTTTCTTCAGAAGACTGATTGGAAAGGACCCAGATGGTTGAAATATGAATGCTCTGAGGTTTTCACTCCACATGCAAGATAAAAGCACTTCTTGCTGCAACTTGATGAAGTTCTTGAAAAAATCTTTAGAAGATTGAGGTAAAAAGACCCAGATGACTGAAAAATTGAAAGCCTTGGCCTTCAGCTTGAAAATTTTGATCTTCTCGAACAAAAAGCTTGAAAAGCAAGGGTTTATGCTTGCTGGTCTGAAAATCTGATGTAAAACCAGCAACTATGAATTCTTTAATCACAAAAAATTTCTCAAACTTGCTGCTCCAACTTTCTCCTCCTCGATGCTACCTCGCAAAAATAAATGAAAAATACATTTTCGAAAAGAGGTGCTAAATAGACTTAGGGTTCGATTTTAGGTTTTGCTTTTTTTTTCTGTTTTTATTTTCAAAACCCTAAAACTTAGCTTCTTGGATTTGGACGCCATCTTCCTCTTCTCACAAATTTGAAATTTTGAAAATCTTCAAAAATTTTCTAAGGCATGAAGATTTGGGCGCCTTTCTCCAAGAGGGGCGCTCAACTTCACCAGACTTAGTCAAAATTTCCACTTTTTCATCTTTTCTTCATTTTAACACGCCACTTCGCCACTGATTTCTCGTTGACAGGTTTACCCGACAGGCGAGCTGAGTGGTTCACTGCGGAGCCGGACTGATTCTGAAGAAGACGTTCTGGAGGCACCTCCTGCTAAAAACTTGATTTCGACCTCCGAATTCACGGGAGGCTTTTCCTTCTAGGGGCGCCCAGTTTCTTCAGTGTTAGCCATTTTTTCTGGTTTCCAAGTCCTTCATTAACTTCTCTTCCACGGATGATCTTGTTAAATCTTGAGCTTCGGACATCGGAATGCTGAATGGCTGTGCTCATCGCGAAGCTGACGAAGAATGAAGGGGGGTCCTCTGGAGACACGTTTGTCAAAAAGTATCTTTGAGGCTTCCGAAAAAGTTTGGGCTTCTTCTTCAAGCAATTTTTCTAATTTCACCTCGCTAAGGTTTTATTTTTTTGATTTCCGTGGTTTACTAACTTTGGTTCTCACTTTGTTCGACTTCTACTTTTAACTCTTTCAGATCTCGTGATCAAGAACTCCGGATTGACTTGCCGAAAGTGTCTCACTGAAAGCCAAATTTTCTGAATTCGTAAGACCTCCTCCCGCTATAGCTTTGACTGCAAATTCATCCGTTTGCACTTGAAAGTTGGGCCTTTCAAGGTTTCACTTTCACCGTGACTTAGAAAATTTTCAATTTATTCATCTCTGCCTCTGCATCTTCATCTTATACCTTCCACTTTGACTTAAATTCTGTCGAGACTGGATTGTCGGATGCTCTGACGGGGATATCCATCGCGAAGCTAACTGAAAACTGAGCAACTTCCATTTGAGATTCAAACCCTAATTCCTTCATCTGGTGCCCTAAAAAGGTGGGTGCCTTTCTTCATCTGGGGCGCCCAAATTCACCAGACTCAGAAAATTTTCATGATTTTCCAATTTTCTTTCTCGTTCTTCGTGCATGCTCGTTGTTTCACCTTCTGCCGGAAATTTGAATGCTGAAATTGACGCCTGGCAGTCGGATGACCTCCATTGATGACCTCGGAACTCCAGATATGCTTCTGAAAAAGTTGAATAGACCCAGTAGGGGCAAACTGGATTATTTCAAGATTCGACTGGCATTCAAACATAATTTTATTATTTTGAGCCAATCAAAACCGGGCCTGACCTTGTTGGACTAACTTTATTTTTAGAAATTTTCTATTTTTAGAAAATTTTGCTCGCATCCGCTTCGAAGAAACCAAAACTTAGAAAACCTTTTACTATTTCGAAAATTTCTAAAAGCAAGCTCCTAAAATTTAGGATGAAAAACTGATCCGGCTTTGTAGGTTAAGCCGCCTTAGTGCACTCCATCAGTCGTAAATTGAGAAATTTGTACTAACCTCTCCATGCAAGACACACGCATTGCACCCAAATTTTGGACCTTTTTGATCGGGATTTGACAAGACTTTTACTCATTTCTTCAAAATGTCTTAAGTGTAAATAAAATTTTACCTTTGGGGTATAAATAAGCAGTCCCCTATAGGGAGGGATTCTAATGATTCTGACATTGTGGAATCTCCTAGGCAAGATCCTCTACCAACAAGGAGGGTCTCTGATGATTTTGACATTGTGGAATCTCCTAAGATAGATTTTCTACCAACAGATTTTCCTCAGGATAACCTGGATCAGCATCCATATGGTATTATTCCAAGCAGCCCAAGACATGATGATGCCCATCCTGATTTGGAAGAAGATGCATCTCCTCCTCACCCTAAGTGGTGGGCGAAGCTCATTAGTGATGTTCATGATGATGAGCTTGTTGAGGGAAGATCATCTAGAGGCAAGAGCAAAAAGAATATAGTAAACTTTACTCTTATGGCCAACATTCTAAGTGTTTATAAGCCCCAACCGTATTCAAAGGCCAAGGGTAAACCTGAATGGGAAAAGTCTATGGATTCTGAGCATCATAGTATTTTGAAGAGGAACACATGGGTTCAGTCAAATCTTCCACCAGGGAAAAAACCCATTGGTTGCATGTCAAGTCCCCGAATTGACACTAAAAAAATAAATAAATAAATAAATAATTTTAATTTTAATATTAATCTAATGTATTCATTTAAATATGATATAATCATGAACTAATAAATCATATAAGCAACATTATTATTATTATAAAGGCAGAAATAGCCTTCACGATACTCCTCAATGCATCACAAGAATAGTTAAAAAACGATAAAGTAAGACAACATTAAATCATGTTAATTGTCTATGGATCGCTTCCGTTAAAGAAACTAACATGGCATACGATAATTATCTTTTAAAATCACTCGCTAGCATTTAACAATGAATGGGTATCTCCATTCACAAATGACGCGGCCTGATAGGAATTCGCAACCCTCCATACACGTAGAAAATGAGGAAACCAAGGCCGATCAGGGGTCATCGTGAGTGAAGGGAAGGCGAGTAAGGGATCAGAGGACGTGGAGAGAGATAGCAAAATAGGTGATGTATTCACTAGCACTAATATTTAGCATATTTTTGAATATCAGAAATAGAAAATCCTTCAAACGATAGAGGCCTAAATATCCGATGCATGAATTTCTAGACCCATATCCATTTATTTAGAATTAAACATTCATACTAGATATTGTTGATCTGATTAGTAGCACAATACTCTCTTTAGTATTATCATAATTATAATTGTTCTAGGCAATGACTTTACATGAACTTAAAAGAATCAAAGATGAATGCAAATATATTTGACTGCTTAATTTTTGTCTGAGTGTTTGCAAATCTGTTTGGGAGGAAGGGCCTAAGAATAGGACTAATTAAAGGCATATACATATATATTGTTTATCCATTTATTTAGAATTAAACATTCATACTAGATGTTGCTGATCTGATTAGTAGTGCAATACTGTAATGTCCCCATTTTGGCCATACACTCTTCTTTTGGATTTAGCCTATTTCCGGAAATCCGTAGGCTAAGCTGAAGTAGAAAACTAGGGTTTCCTCTTTCAGATTCTGTTCAGTTGGCGTTCAGAGGATGTTGTGCAGACTTACTATTTATAGCAGTTTGCTATTTTTAGCAAGTCTATCTCTTGGCAGTATCTATCTAGCAGCAATTCAATCCTTTGCAGTTCAGTGTTCAGTTTGGCTTTCTGATGGTTTTGAAGTTAACTTACTATTTTTGGCAATTGCTATTTTTAGTAAGTTCATTTTGACAGTAAGCATCATCATCAACTTGGTTCAAATTTTGGCATTTGTCACTTGCTATTTTTAGCAATTCATCACTTGCAGCTTGCATTGTGCATTTAGCCATTCCTTGACTCAGTTTCTGTAGACTTAGTCAATTTCATGTCTTAGTTGTACCCCCACGCTTCAGGGCTTGATGACTTCAAGTTGTTTTAAAGAAGGGGACATAAAGGGGTCAATATGAGCATTTAATTATTTAGCCAAATACTTTTATTGTCAAAGCCATGTTCGATGCCTAAAGGGGAAGTTGGAATGATATTTTAATATTTCCAAAAAAGTAAAATGCTTAAAGTGGCGGCCCTTTGAAGTTGAAGTGATTCAACTCTAGAATTTGAAGAGTCTCTTGTTGCTTCATTTGCCAATTGAAACTTATATATTGCTGCTGTTTGAAGAGCTGATTATCCATGAATTTATGCTAATGTTATGCTGTCAAAATGACAACTTGGTTTTTACTTCGAGGGATGCTTACCTCCTAGTTTCAATCCAATTTCGTGTTTGAAATACAACACCTAGTTGGTTTTCATTGCTACTTCTCATCCAAACTAGCAGATTGAGCTCAACAGTTGAAGTTTTTAATGATATTTCCAGTTTTGAAGTTGCTGATGCAGTCACAGCTGAAAGTGGTTTTTGCATACAGCTTTTTGTGTGAATTTAATTGGCTTGTGGGTACTTTTCCAATCCATTCCTACACCCAAGGCGACCATCTTTGGAGAGTTTCAGATTTTAATTTTGAGTTGTTGATTTTTACTTGTCAAAATCGCCCCTCATGAAGGTCGTACCATTCTTGCTGCATTGGGATTCGTGTAAGAATTAAATTATGAGTTTTTGTTGCTGTTTCTTCATCTAATGTTGGGCGCCTATCTTCCAGCAGCTCATTGGTTTTCATTTCACACAAAACGGAGGTATTTTGAGTGAGTTGTGAATATTTCTTTGAATTTCACAGTTGCTGATCAGAATTTCCAGAATTGTTATTTTACATCAGACTTGTTTAAGTTTGAATCTTCAGTCCTTTCTTCATCATTTATTGTTGATGTCTAACATGGAATCATCCAGTATCATGGTACATTGATTCTATTGTAATTTTCATGTAATTTGCAGCTCTTTTTCCATATTGTAAGACTGTAAACAGTAGTACTGTTCCAGTCCTTTATTGCTGCAATTCTTTCTTTAATTTCACATTAGTACCCCTGGATGGTTTACCGCCAGTGTGGATAATTGGATTTGTATTACTCTTGTACCCACTCTCAAGTGGTGAATCCCCACTCATAAGTGGATGCCTGCCGCAGCAGACGAAGTGTTTTAATTGTAGTCTTTTCCCCCCACTGTTTGGTGGTAGCGTGGAAATTCTCTTATGGCTGGTTATCCGCCTATTAGTTTTCAGTTTTCAATCAATCACTCCGTCATATGTTAGCACCTCGCCCTCAGTGGGATCTTGAGTGCACATTCTTGACGTTGAGTTTGTTCCATTTTCAAGTATTGTTCATTAGTTGCTCCGCCATATGACAACACCTTTCCTTCATTGGGATTGAGTGTGCATTCTTGGCGTGGAGTTTCTTTTAAGCTTGGTTTTTAATTTGATGCTAACGCTAATCCAGTTGGCTAGTGCTAGTTTATGTTGTGTAATTCTATCAAAAAAATTGGTTAGCATATTTCAAATACTCTCTTTAGTATTATCATAATTATAATTGTTCTAGGGAATGACTTTACATGAACTTAAAAGAATCAAAGATGAATGCAAATATATTTGACTGCTTAATTTTTGTCTGAGTGTTTGCAAATCTGTTTGGGAAGAAGGGCCTGAGAAGAGTGGTGCCTAGAAACCCCACTCAAGATCCGCCCCTAGAACCCAAGGCAAGGATGGGCCATGGATGAGTGGAAATTCCACTTAAGATCCGCCCAATCCAAAGGCACGGGTGGGCCATAGAGGGGTGGGGGTCCCACTCAAGATCTGCCTAGGCCATGGAGGGGTGGTAGGCCTAGACCACTCATAAGCTTTGCTAGCTTCCCCCAGTAGGTTAAGTGTCTTCTGAGGTGATGACATGGGTAGAGAAAGCAGGTACAAGTCGCCGAGAAGAGAGAGTTGTGGTACACAACCTCTTAAGCTTGGCAAAGGACTTCGGGCGGATCTACCCATGCCACTCCTCCTATGTCTTCATTACTACTTTTGTGATTATGTTTATATTTTGGATATCTAGATATTAATGCTAACAAGACATATGTATATGTGTAAATGTTGTTAATATGGTGAATGCAAATTTCAATCCAAGATTACTTCATTACAGAAAACATTCCTTTGAAAAGAAGAAACCCTAAACCTAATCAACAAGTTAATTCTAGGGCAAAGTCGGGTAAGCGACATTATAGTGGTATCAAAGCATAATCCTGCCATCCTATGAAAACAATAGTTAATGCTAACTTACCAAAGAAGAAACTCTAGGAAAAACGCCACCCCAAAAAACACCATGGACGCATTCGTGAATAACGAGATGAGGGCATTCATGGAACAAACCACCCAAGCACTTAGTGACCAAAGCGAAAGGACCAAACGAACTTCACAACTTTTCCTCCAAGCCATCCAAAATATGAGTGGCAATAATGGAAGAAAGACAAGCTCTAACTATTTTGAAAACAATGATCCTACACCCTCAAGAGCCACAAACTCTAGACCCACAAAACCTTCTTTCTTGCCTAGGGAAGAACCCATGGAAGGGAGGGAAGCCAACGAACCTCCCGCAGATAATGTAGATGAGATTGCAATAGCATACTATAGACTCGATCCCGAAATTAGGAGCACCAACCCCTTCAAAGATTATTGTGATGCCAAACTAAGAACTACCCCTAGAAGAGAAAGAAACAATCAACCCGACAAGGATCTCAAAAATAGGGTAAGCAAACTAACCCTTCCCAATTTTGACGGAGAAGGAAAAAACGCTACACGCTCCTGGGTCCAAAAGCTGGACACGTATCTATCTTTAAGCCACGTATCTATCTTTAAGCCCAATGACAGAGGAAAATGTCATCAAGTTCGCCGCGCTGCACCTAAGAGGGATGGCCCATGAATGGTGGCACCACGGCCTCATAACCCAAGGTCATCAACAAGTAACCACCTATGATGATTTCACCCAAAGGTTGATCAAAAGATTCAACCAAAAACATCCTGAATGGTACTTTAGGGAGCTCACTCGAGTAAGACAACAAGGAACTAGAGAGAACTACGACACTGAGTTTCAAAAACTAGAAGTCATGGTACCTGAAATTTCTCAAGAGAGACTCACCTATTTGTTCATAGAGGGATTAAGGGGATCAATCAAAAGTATGGTAAGTGCTTTAGAACCCACCCATTTAGATGAAGCAATTCTAAAGGCCATGAAATCCGAGGATGATGTACCAAGAGACAAATCCAAGAGTTTTACCGCAGCCTTAAAACCTCCTCACAGAGAAGAAGGGCCTAAGAGGGAAGATTTACGAGGGAAATGTTCTTACTGTAATAGGAGACAAGATCGTGATCATATGTGTCAAGCAATGGAAAATTTAAAAAGGGGTTATGTTTCACATGCCATGAGCAATGGGGACATGATCATAAATGTAAAGGACAAGCTCGCAAGATCAAAGCGGCCCTCAAGGGAGAAAGCAAAGAACACCCAAGCAAGAAAACAAGATATGAGGGAGGGGATCTCAAATGGATCCAATCAAACGAAGAAGAGACAGTAAACAAATGGAGCTTCGTGGAGGAGGAAATCTAAGTGGTGAGGATAACCTTACACCCACAAGATCTAGAAACATATTATCCAACCAAATCTCCCCAATAAAAATTGTAATATATCAATAAGACCCCCAAGGTTTCTTTATCAAGAAGATAGAAAACCTGTTCATAGAAAATTCCATAGATATGTCTCATACTCCTAATCCTCTTCTTAAGTTCTTGCCTTAGAGGATATCTATGAAAAAAAAGGGGTTTGCTTGAGGGCAAGCAAATTGAGAGGGGAGGGCTGTCATGTCCCCGAATTGACACTAAAAAAATAAATAAATAAAAATTATAATTTTAATAGTAATCTAATGTATACATTTAAATATGATATAATCATGAACTAATAAATCATATAAGCAGCATTATTATTATTATAAAGGCAGAGATAGCCTTCACGATACTCCTCAATGCATCATAAGAATAATTAAAAAACGATAAAGTAAGACAACATTAACGCATGTTAGTTGTCTATGGATCGCTTCCATTAAAGAAACTAGCATGGCATACGATAATTATCTTTTAAAATCAATCGCTAACATTTAACAATGAACGGGTATCTCCATTCACAAATGACGAAGCCTGATAGGAATTTGCAACCCTCCATACACGTAGAAAATGAGGAAACCAAGGCCGATCAATGGTCAACGTGAGTGAAGGGAAGGCGAGTAAGGGATCAGAGGACATGGAGAGAGACAGCAGAACAGGTGATGTATTCACTAGCACTAATATTTAGCATATTTTTGAATATCAGAAATAGAAAATCCTTCAAACGATAGAGACCTAAATATCCGATGCATGAATTTCTAGACCCATAGACTGTCTTCATGACTCGACCTGCTGGTTTTTGTGCTATGTCTGATCTTTGACTGCTTCTAAACAGATTAGTCTGAACCTGAGTATGCGAATATTATTTACAGTCAAACATAATCTGACCATCAATATTGCTGCATTTATGAGAAGGCTAATTCTAACTCCGTATTGATCAAAGCATTGTCTTTTCAGTGAATATATATTCTTGATGCTATTTACATGTCAGTAGAATGAAATGTGTGTAATGTCCCCTTCTCATTAGTGATCAGCTCAGTTGCTCATCAGCCTATTCCGGAGGCCCGTAGGCTCGTTGAGGTGAAATTAGGGTTTCCTTGATTGGAGACTTTGATGCATTTTCTAGGTGTTTACTATTTTTAGTAAATACTATTTATGGCAGTGCGTAGTTGTCAGTTCTTCAATTGTTTTGTTTCAGTTGGAGCAATTGCTTGGGTTTGAGTTTTGGCTTTTAAAAGCTTTATTTTGATGAAATTTTGAAATAAAGGCATTAATGTTATATTTTTCAGTTGACCCCTTGGCCTAGTGAAATAACTTCAAGTTGTTCTAAAAGGTGGTCATTGAGGGTGAGCGCTTCATGAAGAAGAAATATTTATTATTTTTGCAAAATCTTAATGCCTTGAAAATGGACGCCATTTGAGAAGGAATTAATAACTTTTTGGAAATTTGAAAAGTTTCAAATGTGGCTTTTGACGTACCTTGAGGGGAATTTGAAGAGTCATCTCTTTTTCTTTAAAAGAGAAGTTTTGCTCCAGCTTTTGGTATCCATGAACTTATGATATTGTTATGCTGTTGAAATGACAACTTGATTTCTACTTCGAGGGATGCATACCTCCTAGTTCCAATCCAATTTCGTGTTTGAAATACAACACCTAGTTGGTCTTTTTGCTGCTTCTCATTCAAACTAGCAGATTGGGCTCAATTGTTGAAGAATTATGGAGTTTTTGTTAGTTTTGAATTGTTTGGTTTATCTACAGCTGAAAGTGATTTTGATTTACAGCTTTGAAATCAATTCGAATTTGGTTCTGGGTATTTGACAATTGAGTTTGTTGGTCTTGGGCGACCCCTTCCACAAATTTTGAGATTTTATTTTGATGAATTCAATTTTCTAGAGAAAAATCGAACTTTCCAGCCAGGCTGTACCTTCTTGGAATGCATTGGAATTCGTTCCAAGTTGTCGGGTGATTAAAGTTGTTGATTCTGTGTTGCAAATTGGGCGCCAACCTTCTAGAGGACCTTTGCAATTTACTTCACATCAATTAGAGGTATATCTGAAGAGTTATGAGTATTTCATTGGTTTCACAGTTGCTGGTTTACAGTTTCAGTTTGCTGGTTTTTGTAACCAGATTGTTATAAGTTCTGTTTTTGGCTTCAATTTTCAGTATTTGAATTGTTTAGAGCTTGCAAGAATCATTCCTCTCACCTTGCTTTCATTCTATCATTGTAACACATTGTAAATTGCAGATTTCTTTAATTGTAAGGTTGAGATTTAGTAGTACTAATCCAACCATTGTTAATTCTGCATTTACTTGTGCTTTCTAATACACATACAATAACCCCTGGATGGTTTACCGCCAGTGAGGAGGAAATTACTTGTATTTGCTTTTCTCTCCCACTGTCAAGTGGTGAATTCCCACTCATGAGTGGATGCCCGCCGCAGCGGATGAATTAGTTAGTTTTGAAAACTTCCATGGCTGGTTATCCGCCTAAGTTTATTTCAGTTTGTAATAAGTACTCCGCCATATGCTATCACCTCGCCTTCCAAGGATCTTGGTGAACATTCTTGGCATTGAGTTTTATCTTTTTACTTTCAGTTGTAATCAGTTTCAATTATTGAATTATTTAGATCCTAGGCATCCTCTAACCATATGCCCGCCCCTCCTCCTTCAGTGGTCTTAAGGCGCATTCTTGGTTAGAGTTACTGTTCCGCAGCGCTTTGGTTTTGGAGCTAACCTTAATGGGTGCGTGTTGCATTGTAATTGATATTAAAAAATCAAGAAAAAATTGAGAGAGTATATTTCAGTGGTATCAGAGCAGAAGACCCTACCATCCTGTGACTTTCAGCAGTCAATTGTCTGATGAGTGAAAGAGAAACCAGACCATTCACCAGAAGTCAGGCCAGAACTCAGCATCAATTCCCACCCGTTCCAGAGGCAGACACATTTTCAGAAGCTCTAAGAGATCTTGGTAAGACAGTTGAAGGTACTGGGTAAACAGTTGAAGGAGCTGGTAAAACAATTCAAAACATGTCAGAAAGTCTTAGGAAAGCTTATGAAGTAAAGGAGGCAAGAATGGAAAAGAAGTTTGACGGGATGATTGACATGATGTCCCGGTTATTGTCCAAGTTGGATCAGCAAGTAGCACATAATATCATTCAGCCCCAAAATAATCATACTGGTGAAAACAATGGAATGAATGGAAATAACAACAACAACAATCCTGAGGTAAATAAAAGTGATAGGATTGTGGGACAGCACATTGTATCCACTAGTGGATCTTCTGCTAGACCTCTCTTTCCTACCTTCACTCCAAGGGAGGAACAACCACAAGGAGAGGTTGTTATTCCGTTTACAGATGATGCTCGGCAAGCATATATGGAGTATGCTTCTCTACCCCCTGACATGAGAGATGCTTGGACCTTTGATCAATTCATGAATCAAAGGAGTAGGAGAAATGGTGGAAGAAATGAGCATCGTCCTCCTATGATGCCTAGAAATGATTTTCAACAAGCTTTGGGAAAGATAACTTTGGACCATTTTGATGGTAGTAATAAGTATACAGCCAGGGCATGGGTGCAAAAATTGGATAACTATCTCTCACTTAGACCAATGCCGGAAGAAGATGCAATTAAATTTGCCACATTGCATTTGGACGAAGTGGCCCACGAATGGTGGACTCACAGTTTGGTCACTCTTGGCCATAACCTCATCCGCACCTATGAGGAATTTACCAACAAGCTGATTGAAAGATTTGATACCAAGGATCCTGAATTGAGATTCTGAGAATTGGCGCAATTGAAGCAACAAGGATCTTTAGAAACTTATGTCGCTGATTTTCAGAGATTATCAGTAATGGTGCCTAACATTATTGAGAGAAGACTTGTGGTTCTTTTTTTCTGAAGGATTAATGGAGCCTTTGAAGGGATGGGTCAAAGCCTTTGATCCACCAACTTTAGATGAAGCCATCAAAAAGGCTAGGAGCATGGAGTTGGCAACCCCAAGGCCAAAGTTTCATTCAAAACCTTTTAATCATAAGAAGGATAATAAAACATTCTTCAAATCTACCAAAGAAGTTTCTGCCAAAGATATCAAAAGAGCTCTGAGAGCAACTTAGAAAAGATGGTGTTTGCTACACTTGTCATGAACCTTGGGTTAAGGGTCACCGTTGCTATGGAAGAGGCAAACCACATCAAATGGAGAGCTATTCTGATTATGGATCAGAATCTAATTCGTCTAATCAGCAATACGAATCAACAAGTAGTGATGGTGAAGAAGCTCCAAAAGAGAAGCCTAATGAAGTTGCAGATGGTAGTGCTTTAGCACAACTATCAAGTTTTCAAAAAAAAGAGTCCTTTCGGGTTCGTAGAGTGGTTGGTTCTCAAAGGATTGTTGCTCTAATTGATACTGGAGCAACTCACAACTTCATTGACGAAGGATTGGTAACAAAGAGAGGCTTGAAGACTGAAGAGTTTGAAGGCTTCAAAGTGATGGTAGTTGATGGTTTCACCATGTCATGCACAAAGAAGATTCCTAACCTTTCTATTTAGTTAGGAAATTATGAAGTAAAAGATGATTTCTATGTTGTTGGTATTGGTGATACCGATGTCATGTTGGGAATACAGTGGCTGCGATCTCTTGGAGAGATCACATTGAATCTACAAACAATGGAGCTGAAATTTCAAGCTGATGGGAAGAAGGTTGCTTTGAGAGGGATGTCAAATGGAGGCCCTCGAATTGTGTCCTTGAAGAGAATGGAAAGCCTGATCCGTCATGATCAAGTTGAATGGGCAGCAGAGTGTTTGGTCCTACCAGCTGATTCAGTGGAGGAAAAAAGGCAATATCATCCTGATATTCAAGCCTTACTTTCAAAGAAGAGCAAAGTTTTTGGTAGCCTACCTCTTGGGAGACCTCCTGAAAGAGGTTTTGAGCATGTGATTGAATTAGAAGGAGCGAAGCCGGTCATCACCACACCATACCGTTACCCAAAGAAGCAGAAGGATGAGATCGAAAAGACCATCGAGGAGCTTTTGGAGATGGGGTTCATTCGGCCAAGCAAAAGCCTTTTTGCCTCAGCAATGGTGTTGGTTAAAAAGAAAGATGGAACAATGTATATGTGTATTGACTACCGCGCATTGAATCAGAAGACCATCAAGAATAGATATCCTATTCCTAGGATAGATGAGCTTATTGATGAGCTCCATGGGGCTATGTTTTTCTCGAAGATTGATCTTCGTTCGGGCTACCATCAAATCGGGATGAGGGAGGCGGATATAGAAAAAACAGCTTTTAGATGCCATTTTGGGCATTTTGAATTTCTCGTCATGCCATTTGGTTTGACAAATGCCCCAGCTACATTCCAATCAAGTATGAACAAGATTTTTAGACAGCAGTTGAGGAAGTTCGTGCTCATCTTCTTCGACGATATTCTCATCTTCAGTAAGTCTTGGGAAGAGCACCTCAAGCACTTAGAAGAAATGCTTAGCATTTTGGAAGCGGAATGCTTGTTTGCCAAAGAATCAAAGTGTGACTTCGGGATGACGGAGCTGCTGTATCTCGGCCACATCATTAGTGCTAAGGGTGTCAAAGTTGATCCTGAAAAGATTAAAGCCATCCTTGATTAGCAAGCTCCAAAGAATATTTCTCACTTGAGAGGATTTTTGGGTTTGTGTGGATTCTACAGAAGATTTGTCAAGGGATATTCTCACATGGCAGCCCCCTTTACAGATCTTACAAAGAAAGGAGTTTTCCTATGGACAGACAAGGCACAAGGAGTCTTTGACAAGTTCAAGCACATAATGAGCTCATGTCCAGTGTTGGCCCTACCGGATTTCACAAAGCCCTTTGAGCTGCAATGCGATGCTTCAGGTGAAGGAGCTGGAGCTGTTCTCATGCAAGACAAGCACCCCATTGTCTTTGAGAGCAGAAAATTGAGAGCAGAAAAATCTTACTCAATATATGACAAAGAAATGCTAGCTATAATGCACGCATTATCTAAGTTTCGTCAATATTTGGTGGGGAGTAAATTTGTTGTTAAGACTGATCATAACAGTCTTAAACACTTTATGCATCAAAAAGATTTGAATGAAAGACAGCAGAAGTGGGTGAGCAAGCTACAAGCTTACGACTTTGACATTGAGTATGTCAAAGGGAAAAACAATATAGTGGTTGATGCCTTATCAAGAAGACGTCATTTGCAGTCACTTTGTCAGCTTACAGCGAACTAGAGAGAGTTAATTATTGTTGATTATGCAAAAAATCAGTTTGCAACCAGCATAGTAGAAGGTCAATTGCATGATGAAAGGTATCAGTTGGTTGATGGTTTGATCCTCTATAAAGGTAGAATCTTTTTAGTACCTGAATCTAAGCTTAAAAAGAAGATTCTACAATCTTTTCATGATGTCCCTCTTGCTGGTCATCAAGGCATGTTCAAGACTTACAAGCAAATTAGAAAAAGGTTTGTTTGGAAAGGGATGAAGGAAGAAGTCATGAATTACATAAGAGAGTGTTCTACTTGTCAAATGAATAAAAATGAACACTCTTTTCCAGCTGGTTTGTTGCAGCCCTTGCCAATTCCAAATCAAAAGTGGGAGAGTATTGCAATGGATTTCATCACAGGGTTACCAAAGGTGCAAGGGCGAGATTGTGTTTTTGTTGTGGTAGATAGATTGACTAAATTTTCACATTTTTATGCTATCACAACTTTTTTTGCAACAGCTCAAGTGGCTGAATTATTTTTAAAGTTTTTTGTTTGCATGGTTTGCCTAAAACCATTGTCAATGATAGGGACAGCAAGTTCCTAAGTGCTTTTTGGCAGGAGATCTTCAGGTTGAGTGGTAAAGTGCTCACTCCAAGCACTAGTTATCACCCGCAAACGGATGGGCAATCCGAGATTGTTAACAAGTGGTTAGAAGGCTACCTCAGGAAGTATGTTTCGGGGCAGCAAAGAGCTTGGGTTAAGTGGCTTCATTTGGGAGAATATTGTTATAACTCTTCCTATCATATGTCAATTAAGATGTCTCATTTTATGGCTCTTTATGGATATGATGCTCCTAACTTTGTAGATTTGGTTTTTGGTGATAGTAGAGCTCCACAGGCAAAGGATATGCTTCAGCAGAGCCAAGACATCTTGAAATCATTAAAGGAAAATCTGCAACAAGCTCAAAACAAGCAGAAGTTATACGTTGACCAGCAGCGTGTTGAACAGTCTTTTGAAGTGGGAGACTTGGTTTACTTGAGACTCCAGCCCTATAGACAGTCTTCGCTCAAGAAGAGTGGTGCAGAGAAGTTAAAGCCACGTTTTTATGGTCCATTTAAAGTCACCAAAAGAATTGGTGAAGTGGCATATGAGTTAGAGCTTCCAGCTGATAGCAAAGTTCACAACGTTTTTCATGTATCACGCCTCAAGAAGGCGCTTGGGCACAATGTGGTGTCTACTTCAGAGTTACCTCCATTCAATGAAGAAGGACAGTTGGTGTTGATTCCAGAAGAGATTCTTGACACTAGGGAGCGCTCCTTGAGGAGAAGAACAATCAAGGAGTACTTGGTCAGATGGAGGAACTCGAATATCGAAGATGCAACGTGGGAAGGTGAACATATTTTGCAGCATCCAGCTTTACAGTTGCTTGAGAACAAGCAATCTCAAGGAGGGCGGACTGTAATGTCCCCTTCTCATCAATGATCAGCTCAATTCCTCATCAGCCTATTCCGGAGGCCTGTAGGCTCGTTGAGGTGAATTTAGGGTTTCCTTGATTGGAGGCTTTCATGCATTTTCTTGGTGTTTACTATTTTTAGTAAATACTATTTATGGCAGTGAGTAGTTGTCAGTTCTTCAATTCATCTATTTCAATTGGAGCAGTTGCTTGGGTTTGAGTTTTGGCTTTTAAAAGCTTTATTTTGATGAAATTTTGAAATAAAGGCATTAATGTTATATTTTTCAGTTGACCCCTTGGCCTAGTGAAATAACTTCAAGTTGTTCTAAAAGGTGGTCATTGAGGGTGGGCGCTTCATGAAGAAGAAATATTTATTATTTTTGAAAAATCTTAATGCCTTGAAAATGGAATTTGAAGAGTCATCTCTTTTTCTTTAAAAGAGAAGTTTTGCTCCAGCATTTGGTATCCATGAACTTATAATATTGTTATGCTGTCGAAATGACAACTTGATTTCTACTTCGAGGGATGCCTACCTCCTAGTTCCAATCCAAATTTGTGTTTGAAATACAACACCTAGTTGGTCTTTTTGCTGCTTCTCATTCAAACTAGCAGATTGGGTTCAATTGTTGAAGAATTTTGGAGTTTTTGTTAGTTTTTGAATTGTCTGGTTTATCTACAGCTGAAAGTGATTTTGATTCACAGCTTTGAAATCAATTCGAATTTGGTTCTGGGTATTTGAGCATTGAGTTTGTTGGTCTTGGGCAACCCCTTCCACAAATTTTGAGATTTTATTTTGATGAATTCAATTTTCTAGAGAAAAATCGAACTTTCCAGCCAAGTCGTACCTTCTGGGAATGCATTGGAATTCGTGCCAAGTTGTTGGGTGATTAAAGTTGTTGATTTTGTGTTGCAAATTGGGTGCCAACCTTCTAAAGGACCTTTGCAATTTACTTCGCATCAATTGGAGGTATATCTAGAGAGTTATGAGTATTTCATTGGTTTCACAGTTGCTGGTTTACAGTTTCAGTTTGCTGGTTTTTGTAATCAGATTGTTATAAGTTCTGTTTTTGGCTTCAGTTTTCAGTATTTGAATTGTTTAGAGCTTGCAAGAATCATTCCTCTCACCTTGCTTTCATTCTATCATTGTAACACATTGTAAATTGCAGATTTCTTTAATTGTAAGGTTGAGATTTAGTAGTACTAATCCAACCATTGTTAATTCTGCATTTACTTGTGCTTTCTAATACACATACAATAACCCCTGGATGGTTTACCGCCAGTGAAGAGGAAATTACTTGTATTTGCTTTTCTCACCCACTGTCAAGTGGTGAATTCCCACTCATGAGTGGATGCCCGCCGCAGTGGATGAATTAGTTAGTTTTGAAAACTTCCATGGCTGGTTATCCGCCTAAGTTTATTTCAGTTTGTAATAAGTACTCCGCCATATGCTATCACCTCACCTTCCAAGGATCTTGGTGAACATTCTTGGCGTTGAGTTTTATCTTTTTACTTTCAGTTGTAATCAATTTCAATTATTGAGTTATTTAGATCCTAGGGATCCTCTGACCATACCCGCCCCTCCTCCTTCAGTGATCTTAGGGCGCATTCTTGGTTAGAGTTATTGTTCCGCATCGCTTTGGTTTTGGAGCTAACCTTAACGGGTGCGTGTTGCATTGTAATTGATATTAAAAAATAAAGAAAAAAATTGAGAGGGTATATTTCAATGTGATAGGACTGATTAAAGGCATATATATATATATATATATATATATATATATATATATATATATATATATATATATATATATATATATATATATATATATATATATATATTGTTTATCCATTTATTTAGAATTAAACATTCATACTAGATGTTGTTGATCTGATTAGTAATGCAATACTCTCTTTAGTATTATCATAATTATAATTGGTCTAGGCAATGACTTTACATGAACTTAAAAGAATCAAAGATGAATGCAAATATATTTGACTACTTAATTTTTGTCTAAGTGTTTGCAAATTTGTTTGGGAGGAAGGGCCTGAGAAGAGTGGAACCTAGAAACCCCACTCAAGATCCGCCCCCGCAACCCAAGGCAAAGATGGGCCATGGATGAGTGGAAATTCCACTTAAGATCCTCCATGGAGGGGTGGGGCTCCCACTCAAGATCCGCCTAGGCCATGAAGGGGTGGTAGGCCTAGACCACTCATAAGCTCCGCTAGCTTCCCCCAACAAGTTAAGTGTCTTCCGAGGTGATGACATAGATAGAGAAAGCAGGTACAAGTCGCCAAGAAGAGAGAGTTGTGGTACACAACCTCTTGGGCTTGGCAAAGGACTTCAAGCGGATCTACCCATGTCACTCCTCCTATGTCTTCATTACTTCTTTTGTGATTATGTTTATATTTTGGATATCTAGATATTAATGCTAACAAGACATATGTATATGTGGAAATGTTGTTAATATGGTGAATGCATATTTCAATCCAAGATTTACTTCATTAGAGAAAACATTCCTTTAAAAAAAAGAAACCCTAAACCTAATAATCAACAAGCGAATTCTAGGTCAAAGTCAGGTAAGGGACATTACACTGCAAATGGGTATACAAGGTAAAATACAAGGCTAATGGAACACTGGATAAATACAAGGCTCAGTTGATGGCTAAGGGGTTCTCACAAAAAGAAAGTATTGACTGTGAGGAAACCTTTGCTCCTACAACAAAGATGAGCACCATCCGACTTGTCCTAGCCATGGCAACACAGTTTGTCTGGAAGGTCGACCAGATGGACGTGAAGAGTGTCTTCCTCAATGGAGATTTGGAGGAAGAGGTATACATGATGCAACCTCATGGTTTTAAGGTTGCAGGAAAAGAGCATAAGGTATGCAGATTGTTGAAGGCTCTTTATGGCCTAAAGCAAGCACCCAGGGCATAGTACCTGAAGTTTGACAAGTATTTGGTTGCACAAAGGTTTCAGAGGAGTCCCTCAGATGCAAATTTGTATGTCAAGAACACTGACAATGATATCATCCTTCTTGTCATCTATGTGGATGATATCATCATTACTAGTAGTAGGTTACATTTGATTGAACAAATCAAGTCGAATTTGTGTCAGGTATTTGAGATGACGAACTTGGGTCTCCTACACTATTGTCTGTGTGTAGAAGTTTGGCAGACAAGTGGCAGTATCTTCATTTCTCAGTCAAAGTATGCCAGGAGTTTGTTGGAGAAATTTAGGATGGAAGATTGCAAAATTTCATCCACTCCTATGGAGAAGGGGCTGAAACTTTCAGCCAAATCAAACTCACCAGTGGTGAATGAATCTACAATCAGGCAACTAGTGGGCAGTCTCATCTATCTTACTGCCACTAGGCCTGATCTCAATTTTGCTTTGAGCTACATTTCTAGTTTCATGACTGCCCCTAAGGTAGAGCACTGGGTTGCAGCGAAGCGAGTGTTGAGATTTGTGAAAGGGGCACCTAACTTTGGCATTTTGTAGAGTAGATGCAAAGATCCTAGGCTGGTTGGTTTTACTGATTCAAATTGGGCAAGTTCAATTGATGACAAGAAGTCCACTTCTGGGTACGTTTTCAATCTTAGTATGGGTGCAGTCACATGGACAAGCAAGAAGCAACAAGCAGTCACTCTTTCCTCAACAAAAGCAGAGTATTGGGGAACAATTAAGGCCGCATGTGAGGCAAGATGTGTTACATCCCGATATTATAGCTACTATTGTATAGGGCCATTGAATGTAATGTTTGAATCTTGATGATGAATAAAACATGGTTGATCTCTTTATTAAATGAAGGAGTCCTGTTTAAATGATGGTATCATTTGATTGTTACTTCTAAATGATTTAGTTTTGATTAAATGTTGCATACAGTTATGGAATAATGATAGTATTCTAACTTGTGAGATGTTTTTTACCTTGTTATGAGCATATGACTGCCAGTGTCATGTCGTGATGTGCAGGTATGAAGACTGTACCTCCGGACAGAGGAGAGACATCATTCGGGGAGGAACTTGGTCGGGTAAACAGTAACGATTACCAAACTGGACATACACACACAAGCCATAGAACTGAGTAAGCTAAGTCATTGTTTTGGTTAAAGGTAAGTCATCCGTAGGCTTGTCTCGTATCATTAGGAGTCGTGTCTTCTTCTGAATGTGTAAACAAGTGATGCTTGCCAGTATAACCTTATAAATGATAAGTTCTGGTTAGAGGTGGATATGTGTATTTGTACATACGAATACGATATGTACAAGTACCCATAAGTACATTCATGTCGATACAAACGTATTAAGCAGATGGATATGCCATACGTATGTGTCGATATAAATGTATTTATGGATACTTATACATATAGTATATATACAGATATATATACAAGTATACATACCCACGGCTAACGAGATAAATGAATTATATATTGTAATGATATCTTGCCTCTGAAATTATACGAATACATATATATTAATTTACATGTTTAACGTATAATATAAATGAATATATGTGTATTAGTATAAAGATAAGTATTTCAATATATTTAGTATTATATTAAAATATTAATATAATATAGTTTAAAATGTATATAATATTATTTAAATTGATAATTTAAATAATTATGCATAAACTATATTATGTAAGTATTTTAATATAATAAACAAATATATTTAAATAAAAGATTTGTCAAAATCAAATGAAATAAAAGTTAAAACATTGTAAAGCACGAATACAAATCTGGGAAGAAATTAAAAAAATCGCGGATTTCATAAAAATCACGAATTGATAAGAAAACGCGGATTTTTCTAATGTGTTCGTTGAAGTGTTAATCTTCAAATATGAGCCTGCATATATGCGCCATTTTTACTTTGAAAACTCTATTAAAATATTAAAGTTTTACCAAAACGAAATAAAGAAGAAAAACGCGAAAATGCAGAAGGGAAAATGAAAAACACGCAGGTAACCGCGCGACTAGGGCCAGACGTCTGAAAATGGCCGATTCATCTCTTGCTTGGTGAATAAAATGAAATCTGTACGCCATTTGAGCAAGGAAGAAGTCAGAAATGAAACTTGGCATTTAACCTAACTGTAAAAACGCGCCAGTTGAGAGTTGTCACGTTTTTAACAGTCTGAAACAAATTCGAAATGAAATAAACTTCTTGCTGTCAATTTCTCCATATGCGTTTTGAATTATTCTCCTCTTGCTGTCAATAAACTGGTCGAATCATCTTCAATCTGATGACTAAGGGTTTAAAGAATCCGCCATCTATCATTTTGACCATTTCTGGGCACTTTGCTGTCAATGAACATGCCTTCTTAAGTGGAAAACTGTTTCAATTCGGCCCTATATAATGACGCCCTTCCATTCATTGTGAACTCACCTTTTGAGAGCAATTTGAGTTTAGTGTTTTCATTTCATATCCATTCCATTGTATTGCCTGAGTTTTCCCATATTGCTGAGTTTGATAAGCACAGTAAATTATTTCCAGCATTTACCAGTCACAGTGAATTAAGTCATTTGAGTTTAAAGTGAGGTATTTGTATAGCTGAGTAGGGATTGAGTGGTGGAAGCACGTCTGTGAGAAGAAGTTATAGGAGTTCACTATAGAGTGAAATTCTTTCATAAAAGAAGCCATATTTAGCTGAAACCTTGAAGCTTATTTGAAGGAGGATCTAGAAAAGCAAATTTGGAAGGAGAAGCTCTAGAATCAGGCATGAATCTTCCTAGTTTATAATTTTTATTGAAGTATTGTTTCCATTTTGATTTTGTGATGGCTGATTTCAATTAGTTTTAATAGAGAAGAACTGTTTTGATGAATAATTAAAACAAATCATTTAAGAAGAAAATGTGAAAAGGATTCAATGATTAGGGGAATTGTGAAAAAGGGAATATAGGAGTAAAAAGCTTAAGGGATTAGAATGTTTCTCTTGCTTTAGAACGAAATAATGAAAAAGATAAAAGAGAAGGATTTGTTTGCATTTTAAAATGGTTTTTGCATGTTGTGTATGATCTCTATATGTGGGAATACGTAAACATACTTATTAGCTACTAGGATCGAGATGATGGCAGAATCAAGTGAAGTCTTTTAGCTTAAGTTATAGGGATAACTGAGACAAGTTAAGTACTCCTAGGATAAAGAGTTCCTAGTTAGGAGGAATTGATACAAGACGCTTGAATACTGTTTTCATTTCTAGTAGGTTCGTATGATTGTAGGATGTCTGGGATGACGAATTCATCCATTGAAGGACAAAACCTATGCGTAGAGTAAGGAAGCCTTAAGTCAAATCGGCCCTGAGTAGTGTTTATGATAGATGACCTTCATTCGAAGTACTGAATGAGAATACTTTGGCCAAAGTAGTGAAAGGTACGACATCCACCTAGATGTGAGATAGTTGAGACTACACTGTCAGTTCATTGTGATCCGAGTACTAGATCGAGATTGTGAAATAGCAAGGTTCTAGTTGAGTAGGACACAGCACTATGCTCAGTTGGTAATCGCAGGATACCCTACCAATCTCTTCTTCGAAGGGAGGGCCGTTCATTGCAAAATGATCGTGCGGGGGACCGCATTATAAGTCCGTGGTTGGCGGAAAAGCGCCCGAGTGATGTTTCTCCTCCACAACGAGCGGCCGATGTACCAAGATTTGAAAGGACGGATTCCTGGACCTTCTTACTTCTATTTGTGCAAAAGCTTACGAGCTATGTATGTAACTGTATTCCTTTTTAACTCTGATTTATATTTGCAATGAAAATGAAATTCATGAGGAAACATATTGTAACTTGTACATGTTTATCAATAAAGAAAGGAAGAAATTTATTGTAATATCTTTGTTATATGTTACTTTTACATGTTTAAAGTGAAAATGGGAAAGTTTTTAATTTACGCGGAATTGGGTCGAATAAGATGGCTTTGAAGGATGCTTGCTGACATGCAAATGTCTCAAGCAGGGCCTTCACCCCTGTTCTCTGACAATCATGGGGTGCTAAAGCTTGCCAAGAATCCAATCTTCCACGAGTGAACCAAGCATGTTCAGCTTCATTGTCATTTCATCCGCCAGCTTGTTGAAGATGGATCTGTGATGTTGCAGTATGTTCCAACTGAGGATCAGATTAAAGACATTCCCACCAAGTCTCTCAATCCGGATAAATTTGTAAAATTTCAAGATAAGCTTGGTGTAGTTAATAGGATGGCCATTAAGGGAGGGTATTAAAGTACTATTGCAATATTTAATGGTCATCTTAGCTTTTACTTAGTCGGTAGTTTACTTTTAGTTAACTTAGTTTGCTTCAATTAGCTTTTAGTATCTTTCTGTTATTTGCTTTAGTTTGCTTTAGTTGACGATTGTTTCTTTTTAGAAACAACATCTTGTAATTCTTTATATAAGGAGCTTTTCCTCTCCTTTGTAAATAATGAATATCGAATATCAATTATCATTTCAACACTTTTACCTCAAACTATTTTAATTAGCACTGGGCACATACACTTTCCCACGATGTGGACAATAGGACAATTACACTTGATTTTTTCAAACAGATTTTCAGATAATTGGTTAATCAGGGATGGCATTTCCAAGGATTGGATGAATAGAGTAGTGATGGTCAAATCTAGATGATTCCTTCAAAGGAAGCTGGCAGAACAAGCAAAGATAGTGCCACAAAGAAAAAGGTCAAGACAACAAAATAGGAGTATAGGGGCAGCTCTTGTTACACCAGATGCTGTTGTAAGTGTTGAAGATCAGAAGAAAAAGATGAAAGCTTTAAGAGAAGCCGGGAAAAATTCAAGTGTTGAAAAGTTGAAACTAGTTGCTAAGAAGAAGGTGATGTCTCCTTCACTCATTCATATGAACAATTCTCCAATTCCTGAAGCAGCCATAGTTAAGCTTCTAGCTCCACTTCATATCCATCCAAAGATAGTTCCTGCAGTTCCCAAATCTCCTAATCTTATGTCTCCTACTCCAATTGTTCAGCCTAGCAAAGAAATTGCAGCTATGAAAGGTTCTAGGACCAAGTACATGTAATGTAGAATGGATCTAAGAAAATCTGGACAAGAAAAGAAGAGTGGTGGTTGCACAACCACTTAAATTGAGTGCAGTCTCCAACCTAATCATAGATGAAAGGACAAAGAAAATCAAATGACAAACAATATTAAAAAAGAATGAGGAAGGGCATGTTATTACTGAAAACACCATTCCTCTCACAAAAAAAAAATATACAGATTGCTGATTTTCAGTTTTCAGAGGCCAACCTAGGACCAGTAAGCAAGCAAAGAAGTATCGACTTCTTGTACTTTGCCATAGAAAATGCTAAAGAAATGTTAGAAAATGATGGTGGAGAGAAGTACATTGCTCATCTTATGAATCCAGTATAAGAGCCAGGAAAAAGTTCATCACCAAAAGAAAAAACTCAATGGATTAGAGTCACATGGAAGGACAATCCAGCAGTGGATTGGAAATCTTTGTGATAATGGTTTGAAAACAGTTGATAATTTATTCATTTTGCTAAGGGAGATCTGAGATACCATTTGGCAGTCCATTGAGTTGGAGTGTTCCATGATTGCCAGTATTTCCATGTGTAGCAGCATTTTGACCAGCCTAGAGCCAATGGATTTTTGGGGAGTGTAGGAGTTAGTGAGATTAAAAGTGATAACTAATGCTGAAAATTATCATGTTTGTAAATGGATAGCTGGTTGTAAATTGCTCTTTAGGATGCAAGATCCAGCTATAAAAGTTGTCAAGGAAAATATAGAGAAACTGGAAATTGTTGAACAAGATATTTATATTCCAGCACTCCTCTCCATCACATTCACAGAAAATATCTGGGATGTAGTGAAGAATAATTTTGTGCAGCTGGTTATGACAGTTCGGAGGTTCTGCCTTCAACATCAGCAATATGGAAGATTTAATGAGATTTTCAATTAGAATTATAGTATACAAACTTAAACTGCCTGAATACAAGATATTATTTATAAAGGGCAGACGCTTTCTTCAATGGCAATTGCGGAAAGAAGAGAGAGCACAAAAACCGTTTTTTGCTGAAATCAAAGAGTCTATGAATAGAGTTTGACTTGCAGGGGAAAAAAATGGTGCATCGTATCCCAGATTGCCAGATCATTTAGATATGTCAAATTCAGATGCAGAATTAGATGTTGATGATTTAGAATAGTTATTTACAGCTAATTTTCATTTTGGGCCTATGTTTATTTTTGAGCAAAGATGAAAGTCTATTTTAGACTAGTTGTTTTAGAATTAGTTTGTTTTAAAATAGTTTTGTTTTCCCTTTTCTATAGATGGGGATAGGATTGCTTTAAAGTGGTGTTTTTAAGGGAGAATTTTATTATTATTTTATCCCTAAAAGCTACCTCTTGAGAGTTTATAAATAAGTACTTTGAGAACATAATTGATACCAGACATGTTGTAGAAATTTTCATTCAAACTTTGAACTAGAATCATTGTGTTGTGTATGTGAGAATCAAATAAGCTAGTAATACAAAGATTCATGTTTAACTTTGTGTAGCACTTATCTTTAGTCTCTCAAGCAAGGTCCAAAAACTCAGACTTGGCAATTACTTGACTAACCCAAAAAATTTAACAAGTTGGGACTCAGCAAAAATTTGAGGAAAAACCTTCTCCTAGGTCCAAGGACTTAGAAGATAACATTTCTTGGACAATTGTTCAAAGATGGAAGATAGGTCTTCCCAAATTTGTCTCCCAATTGCACACTAGAGTTAAGGGTGTGAGGTTGAATAGGGTAGGCTTTAGCATCTTTTAGATTGGACCCTTGGAAACTATTTTGTGCTTGGCAATGTTAAATCTTGCTTGGCAGCTTGGCTGTAGTTGTTTTGTTTTTATCCCATTTGAGAACTTGTTGTGTAGGATTTTTGAGTTGTTCTATCAGATGTACAGATTTATGGTCCCTTCAAAACCAATTTATCTTAATCATAAACAAAATTACAAATCATAAAATTTCTTCTATGACGAAAGTCCAAAAAATTTCATTATCATTATCGTTTGCACAGGCTATAAATAGATCTATCTAAAAATAGAAAATCCCTAAATTTGCTCCTCTTTGGAAATAGTGATGACTAAAAATAGCACATTATCAAGGGACTTTGGATGACTTTGATGATTCTACAACTTTTTCTCTAATTATGGCTAACCCTCTGAAAGACATTTAAAATCTACTCATTCATCCCTCCTTTGTATATGCATGTCATTCTTCTATCAAGCATGCCTAAATATGGCCTGACAAAAAAAAACTTGCTTTGAATTGGCATGCACCTAAGCTTAGATGCGCCCCTGAACACTAGCAAAATGACAACAAAATTTCCTCCTTTGTATTAGTATGTGTCGTTGTCCAAGCAACCACTTATACACTAGCCTGTTCAAATCTTTAAAAACTACCCTCCTTTGTATTGGCACATTCTTTGCCTTAGACACGCCTCAATACAATTTACACTAAACAAGCATTTTCTATTTTAAAATTTTCTTTGCATTGACATGTCCCACCTGATAGGCACACACTACTACATAAGGAAGAATTTTTTTTTTAAAAGGTCTTCATACTGACATGTCCTACAATCTAGGCTTGCACCACTACTCTGCAACTGATTTTCTTTTAACTTTTTGATATTTGGTTAGGCATGCACCTGCTAACTAGTGAGCCCATACATTTGAATAATTTGTTTTAAATCATGTGCCAACACATATCTATTAAGAGGCACACGTTAGTGGTCATACGAAAAAGAAAAAAATTCTTTTAGAGACCTTTACGTCAACGCGCCCAAGTTTTTTCCGACTGATTTTCTTTTAACTTTTTTATTTTTGGTTAGGCATGCACCTACTAACTAGCGCGTACATGTGAACAGTTTGTTTTAAATCATGTGCCAACCCATATCTATTAAGAGGCACGTGTTAGTGGTCATAAAAAAATATATATTTAGACACCTTGACATTGACATGCCCAAGCTTTTTTCTTTTAATCCAAAAGCTTACATTCTATAATTTCATGGATTGCAGAAAACTCATACCAACTACCACCTTTACATTGACATGCCCAAGCTTTTTCCATTTGCATTTTGAAGGGTCTTCGTTGTTGTACCTTGACACTCCTATGTGCACAAATGAGCTAGAATGTTTAGATTTGCAAAGTGTATTCCTTATCCCTCTCTACCACATCCATCCTTCACACACCCTTGTCAAGGTGCATTCTTGACTTCACATAGATGCTATTGAATTCCTTTGTAATCTTGCCTATTCATCACACACCAATACTCATAACCGTTAATTTATAGAAGCTTCAGACTCACCGGATGCACTTTGAAAGTCTGAAAATGAAAGAGGAAGAGAATATAGCTGCTTATTTTCTGAGGGTAGATGAAGTGGTGAACTCTCTTAAGGGTCTTGGTGAAAAGGTTGAAGATAGTGTTGTTATTCAAAAAATCTTAAGGTCTTTACCCTTAAGATTTGATTCAAAGATTTTTGTTATAGAAGAGATGGCTGATCTTGATCAAATGTCGATTGATAAGCTACATGGTATTTTGACAGCTTATGAGATGAGAACGAATATTGAATCTTCATCAAAGAAAGAGATAGCTTTCAAAGCATCAAAGAAAGAGATAGCTTTCAAAGCATCAAAGAAAGACAAACAAAAGGAACAAGTTTCAAGTGGCAGTTTGGATGATAATTCTGATTCAGAAGAAGCATATTTCACACGAAAGTTGAAGAAGGGTTCCGATAAATACAAAGGCATGTTGTCTTTTAAATGTTTCAATTGCAGAAAAATAGGACACTATGCATCAAAATGCCCTTATGAGAAGAACGAAAAGAAATCAAAATATTCTAAGAAGGAGTTTCAAGGTAAGAAGAATAAGCATAAGAAAACTGTTAAAAAAATTTATTCAAATGATCATGATAGTGCATCAGAAGATAGTGATATGTCTTCAGAGGAAGAAATTTTGTTTATGGCTAAAGAAGTAAATTCACCTGAGAATGAAGATGAAGATTTTGATGATGAGCAATATAATGAAGAAGCTGAAGTTGATTTTGAAGCAGAACTAATTAGTGCTTTAAGTGAGATTAAAAAACTTAGAAAGAAAAATCAGAACTTGAAGCTGCTGCTCAAAGAAGAAAGTGAAGAAAAATCTGCAAAGTCACAAGCTCTTGAGGATGCAGATAAGAAGGTGGTTGATCTAAGAAATCAGATTGAAGAAGCTGGAAAACTGATCATTGATTTGAAGATTCAGAATGAAGAAGCAAAGAAGATTCAAGAAGAGTTGAAAAATCAGATCAAGCTAAAAGAAGAAAATTGTGAGAAACTTGAAACAGAAATTGTTCTTCTTAGAAAGTTTGACAAATCTTCAACACTGCTCAACCATAAAAGCATAAATCAGAAAGTTCTTTGTCTTTGGATGATGTTTTGGCCTCACAAAAACAGTCTATTAATAAAGGTGGAGTTGGTCTTAAAGAAGGTCAATGTTTTAAATCCTCAAAAGAAGAACAGCAGGTTTCTAACGGTGAGAGATCAAGGAATCCTTCTACAAAAATCAGAAATAATAGTTTCAGACAGCCTTTCAATGCTACCCAAGCACACCTAACCAGGTTTAATCATTCATTCTTTTATGGTTACTGTTTTGCTTGCAACTATTTTGGACACAAAGCAGCGAATTGTAGAGTGTCTTTTAGAAATAATTTCAGATTTACAAACAAGAACTCTTTTGCTCCTTTAAGGGACTATAATTAAATTTGCTATAAATGCAATAACATTGGACATAGTGCAAAGTTTTGTAAAAGTAATAGTGCAGATCTCTCCAAGAAAGATGTAAAAAGCAAGGTTAAGGAAATCAAAGTTTGGAAGAAGAAAGAGAAAGAGGCTGAACCAAAATATTTGATTGTTCAAACAGCTTTTCTTGCACAAAGTGAGAAGAACATTTGGTATGTGGATAGTGGCTGTTCCAAACACATGACCAAAGATGAGAGTAAGTTTTTAACTCTTAAAAAATCAAATGGTGGTAAGGTAAGATTTGGAGGAAACTCATCTGCTAAGGTTGTTGGTAAAAGTACTTTAATGTTGAATGATGGAAAGACTAAAGTTGAGAATGTGTTGTTTGTTGAAGGCTTGAAACATAATTTGCTTAGTGTCAGTCAATTGTGTGATCAAGGTCACAATTTAACTTTCAGTTCTGATTGTTGCAAGATTAGTAAAGATGGCGTTGATATTGCTAAAGCCAGTAGGGCAGCAAATAACTTATATATCCTTGATGATGATAAAAGTGAAACTTGTTGTTTGAATTTACTTGATGAATTTTGGTTGTGGCACAGGAGACTTGGTCATATAAATTTTGATAGCCTTGTTCAGATCAGCAAGAAGGAGGTGGTGAGAGACTTGCCAAAACTCACTAAACCTTCTGACATTATGTGCAAAGATTGCCAGTTGGGTAAGCAAACTCATAGGAGTTTCAAAACAAAGGAGTACTCAAGTACAATGCCTCTAGCACTGGTTCATACTGATTTATGTGGACCAACAAGGACAGCAAGCTTGCAAGGTGAGAGATATTTTATGCTCTTAATTGATGACTACTCACGTATGACTTGGGTGGCCTTTTTGAAGGAAAAATCAGAAGCATTGGAGAAGTTCAAAGCTTTTAAAGCTTTGGTTGAAAATGAGAAGGGATTGAAAATCAAATGCTTGTGACAATGTGATCAGATAATGAAGGTGAGTTTACTTCTAATGACTTTGTAAGTTTTTGTGAAAAATCTGGTATCAAAAGACAATTTTCAGCTGCTAGGACACCTCAACAAAATGGGGTGGTTGAGAGGAAAAACAAGACAGTTCAGGAGATGGCTCGAAGCATGATGAATGAGTCTAAGGTAAGTGATTGTTTTTGGAAAAAAGTTGTTCATACAGCTGTCTATATTTAGAATAGAAGTTTGGTAAGGGCAATGCACAACAAATCACCATATGAACTATGGAATGGTAAGACAACAACTGTTAAGCATTTTAAGATTTTTGGCAGCCCTTGTTATATTAAGAAAGATGAGGATAATTCAGGCAAATTTGATCCTAGAGCAAATGAAGGTATTTTTCTAGGATATTCCTCTAAAAGTAAAGCCACAAATGTTTCAATAAGAGGTTGCATAAGATAGTTGAGAGCACTAATGTAAAAATTCATGAGACTGTTAACTCCTCAGAAAAAGTGCAAAGTTGTGACGATAGCTTGTAGGATGATGAGGCTGAAAATGGTAATCAGCAAAGTTCTTCCAATACACAAGTTGGGACAGCAAGCAACAATGCTGGAAATGCCCCTAATGACAGTCAAAATGAAGGAGTTGGTACACTTTCTGAGGCTAGAACTGCAGAAAATCATAGAGATAAAACCTTTATTAGGACTTCTCTGAAGACTACATCAAGATTTGTTGAAAAGAACCATCCTATCAATCAGATCATGCAAGAGGACAGACCTAGAGCATCAAAAAGGAATATTAATTACTATGAAGATGATGATATTTCATTGTTGTCCATGATTGAACCTAAAACTTTTGAAGAGGCAGCAGAAGACAAATCATGGGTAGCTGATATGAAGGAAGAGTTAGATCAAATCCAAAAGTGTGAAACTTGGGAACTTGTCCCAAGGCCTAAGGACACGAATGTGATTGGCACAAAGTGGGTTTTCAGGAACAAATTGAATGAGGATGGTCAAGTGGTGAGAAACAAGGCAAGGTTAGTGTGTAAGGGGTACGCTCAAGTTGAAGGTATAGATTTTGATGAAACTTTTGCACCTGTTGCTAGACTAGAGGCAATTAGAATGTTTCTAGCTTTTGCCTCTTTAAAAGGTTTTAAATTTTTTCAAATGAATGTTAAATCTGCCTTTTTAAATGGTGATTTGAATGAAGAGGTTTATGTAGAACAGCTTGATGGTTTTATTTTGTCAGAGAATCAAGATTTTGTGTGCAAGCTGAAAAAGGCACTATATGGCCTAAAACAAGCACCCCATGCTTGGTATGACAGACTGAATAGTTATTTACTACAGCAAGGGTTCATAAGAGGTATTGCGGACAGCAACCTATATATCAAAGAGGAAGGTAAAAACATGCTGATTGTAGTTGTTTATGTTGATGATCTAATTTTTGGTAGTGACTATGAACAAATATGTAAGGTTTTTGCTACCAACATGAAGATGGAATTTGAAATGTCTATGTTGGGGGAGTTATCTTTTTTCCTTGGGCTGCAAATTCTTCAATCTAAGGAAGGTAACTTTATTTCCCAAACTAAATACATTAGAGAGATGCTGAAAAGGTTTAAAATGGAAGATTGTAATCCTGTAAGTACTCCAATGGTAACAGGCTACAAACTTAGTAAAGATGATGAATCTTCAAATGCTAATCAAACACTTTACAGGTCTATAATAGGAAGTTTGTTATATGTAACAGCTACTAGGCCTGATATAATGCAAGTTGTAGGTTATGTTGCAAGGTTTCAGGCTGTCCCTAAGGAAACACATGTTCATACAGTTAAAAGAATTTTTAAATATTTCAAAGGTACTATGGATTATGGTCTTTAGTATCCTAGTGGAAAAGATTTCACATTAACAGCTTTTACAGATGTAGATTGGGGTGGCTCTGTTGATGATAAGAATAGCACGAGTGGAGGTGCTTTCTTCCTTGGGAAGTGTCTAGTTTCATGGCACAATAAAAAGCAAGCCTCTGTTTCTCTTTCAACTGCTAAAGCAGAATATATAGCAGCGATGTCCTATTGCACACGGGTTCTTTGGATGAAGCAAACTTTGAAAGATTTCAAGGTAGATTTCAGTCATCCCATTTCTATTTATTGTGACAACACGAGTGCTATCAACATATCTAAAAATCCTATTTTGCACTCTAGGACTAAGCATAGTCCGATCAAATATCATTTCTTGCGTGAACAAGTCAATGATTTGCAGGTAAAGCTTGAATATGTTTCTACTAAGGATCAGCTTGCAGATGTTTTTACTAAGCCCTTGCCCAAAGATACTTTTGAAAGGTTAAAACAGCAGTTAGGAGTAGTTTCACTCCATCATTGAAGGGTTGTATTACTCAGGGGGGGTATTCATTGTATTATTCTATGTCCCTCTTTTGTGTTTGCAGACTTCATAACAGTTTTGTATCAGTTTTTGGTTATATTGCAGCCTTGTTTCAATCATTGATGTCAAAGGGGGAGCAGGATTTCAGTGGGAGAAGCTCTATTCTTTTGGTTTCTAATGGTGTTGGTGTTGCCATCAATGAAAAAAAGGGGGAGATTGTTGAAGCTTTTGGTCATTGATGTCAAACCAGTTCAGTTTGATGGAGGATTACTCAAAGTAATATTGAGTTTTATTGCTGCTGATTATTCATCAGATTTCAACATGACCTGCTTGACCTGCTTGACCTGCTTGCTTAGCTGCTTGACCTGCTTGCCTACCTGCTTGAGCTACTTGGGTGTTTACTTCAGCTGGTTGGTTGTCTCCTTCAGCTTTTTGCTTACCTACTTGTCAATTTGTGCCAAATCAGCTGCCATATCAACTGCGTAAAGACAATACAAATAAAGACAAAAAACTCCTTTTAGGATGGCACGTTTTCTTTGAAGCTGGAGTTTATCTCATACTAGGATGTTTATTTTTATGGGAGCATTCGGTTTCTTTTGGACAAGCTCTTGTTCACTATAAAAGTCACGATAAATTTTGATATTATTCTATGCAGCTACAAAAGCATGTCGTGTATATGACATCGATTTCCTTAAGCGGCAAAAGGAATAAAACATCTTCATTGATTGCTCCTGTTGATTGTATAATAGTGAAGATTCTTATTCGATATTGAATCCTTTTGAACGATGAAGAATTTAAAGATTTAGTATTCTGAAGTTGTGGCTTTTGAAATAAGAAAACATCATCGCCTTTGTTATTCTTGGATATCAACGGCTTTTGCTTCTGATGTGTTTTATTGTCCTTCACCGTCGGTTACCTGCCATTCAGTTTCAAAATGAGGACGTGATTTTTATTTAAGGCAGCTTGTTTCCTTCATTATCTCCTGTCTGATGACATTAAACGTGGTCGCCTTATTTGGGATGAACATTTTTTTTTTTCTGCTGGGAGTTATCGTGGTCCTATTTTTCATTATTTTCTTCATTTTTCTTGGACATGGATCATTGTTGGGCGTGCTATGTATTAAATTCGATTTCAGAAATATTTGTATTGGGACGAATCTTCTATTTTCTTCTTACAGCGACGACTTCACATACTCTTCATGGGGCGGCTAAAGAAATTGTATATCGTCTTTATTTTTTGGCACCCAGTATAGTTTTGGCAACGGCTTGTTTACTATTTTTGACGACTTCCTTTGTAATGGTTGGTTTCTTGAAGACATGATTTATTTTGAGCGACTTATCTTCTTTATGGCATCGGTCTTCTTTTGGTATGTCTGGGCAGCCTCAGTTATTTAGCATTCTTTAATGTTGTAGTGGACTGCATTAATTCTGGAGAATGCATTCAGAAATTATAATGGGTGGTCTTCAATTTTGGTGAGTTCTCTGAGTCGACAGGTGTGATTCTGGCATTATTCTTCATTACATGCTTCAGCGGCAGTCTTGGTTATGGTGTGGGACTTAAAGGAAGAACAGATTTTTTTCATTTGTTTTGATGCCTATTTTTTTTTAAAAAGAAAAAGGTCAGGGGTCTCAAAATATATTGTTTTGGAGTTTGAAGGAGGTATTATCTGAATGTGACGTCTTTATCATCTTATATAGAGCTGCAATAAAAATCAGAGATGATTATTGAAAATGGATCGAGCTCTTCATGTATGAAGGAGAAAAGTTTTAAGTTATGTGTGTTGAATGGAGATACCTTCAATATCTGTGGCAAGCTGTTATGGAGGGATTGAACGATATGGTCTTTAGCTCTAGTGTTGAGTTTGGAGTTAGAAAAGTTTTTTGAATCGTTACAGAGATTGTGTTCAGTATATTTGATGACTGCAATGGTAAATGTGTGAAGTTTTTTCCAAAGTGTGATTGTGGATGTGAGCCTCACAGTCCATGTGAAGGCACTGCTTAAAATCATTGCATATTTGTTTTTCGAAATCTGAAGTTTGTGCTTCAGTCACTAGAGTTGGTGCTTCAGTTGCTTTGTGAGTTGGTGCTCACGCTGGAGTTGGTGCTTCAGCAGTTCGGAGTAGGTGCTTCGAAGGAGGGTTGGTGCTCTCAATGAGTTGGTGCTCACCTATGTAATAGGGTTGGTTCCCTTTGAAGAAATAAAAGCAATATTTTGTCATGGTTTTTTACCCGAAAGGGTTTTCCACGCAATCCTGGTGGTCATCTTCTATGGTGTTTATGTTGCTCTTAATGTGTTGAATCTGATTCCTGATTTATATGGTTTATCTGTTTTAAAGTTTTAAAAATTTCAAATATTGATTCACCCCCCCCCCTCTCAGTATTTGCTAAGCGATCTTCATCCTTAGGTACATATCCTTCACTATGCAAGTGTTTTCCATTCTTCTCCACGCCTCATGTCGACACATCCTCTTCCTTAAGCCAAACTCATTTTTTGCATTTTCAAGGATTTGTTGAGTATAAGCACGTACCAATTGCTACGCATGCATCAATACTCATTGTGGAACACACTAACCCTTTCTATTGGTGCAACTAAGCTTTTTGGTGCGTGCCAATACACTATAGAAAGTTTTTGAAAATCTTTTGCTTCTTTGTCAAGGTGTGTGTCAAAATCACTACACATGTTGATACACTCACTTCAGCAACACATCCTTGAAACTCTCCACACACACCATTTTACTTTGTTTAGGCGCATTTCTTTGCTTGACACATCTTGTTGCATCTTTCATTCTTTTTTGCAACAATGCATTGATTTCTCTAAGTGCTTGAATTTATGATCCTACATGGTTAGCAAAAAGAACGAATAAGACAATGCATAAAAGATAAGATTTTGAAACATATCAAGGGTAGATAAATGAGGATTTCCAGTCAATGACTTGACTCATACAAAATTTTCTAAGGGGCACAACATACAAGAACAATAGGAATGTGACATCTCTCCTCTTGATAGGAGTATTTTCCTTATCCTTGTGCTCAAAGCACTCAAAGAGAATGTCAGCTCAACAATTTTGAAAGGCTGCAGTAACAAGTGGGGCTAACCTTAACCCAGGGTGAATGGTCAAGCAAATGAGCATCCAAAATCAATTTTCGCTTGGATACTTGTCTCAAGTCAAGCACTATTATTATGTATTCTTTTCTCTGGTGATCCTTTCACATTTCTTATTCCGGTCTTCACCATTTCTAGTTGCAAAAGAGTCTGAGGTCAGACAAGGAACTCAATATTGAGATCCTTTATTTTTGTCAAGTCTCAATAGATTAGGTAGAATCGGCATTTTTGCGTTCTCAATAATGAAGTTGTCACTCATTGTATTATTTAAATACTGTTTTGTAAGATATTATAGTTGACAAGGTCGATGAGATTGTCCATTATCAAATATAAATGAACAAAGAGCATCTTCCATTTCTCTAGTAGAGTTGTGTGCTAAGTGTTCATCTTTGTCTCTGCTGCAAATTCTGAAATGCTTTGATTGTAAAGATTCATCAAGTATCTTTGATGCATTTTAAATCTTCATACATACTTGTTGCCATATTAATGATTAGTTTTCATTCTAAACTCACTAATGCATAGAAATAAAGTTTTGCTACCGTCTTCATATGTTCATGCTTTATACTTTGTTCTTGTCTACTGTAAGTAGTATAAGTCTTAACGAATAGATAAGGTCCTGCTCAGATAAAGCTTATCTCATTATAAATGAAGGCTAATCTGTGCTCAGTGCTTCCCAAATTAGTATATTTGATGGCCTACAAAGTTTTTTCCTCCTCAGGTAGACTTCATCTGCTCAGACGACTCTTTGTGGAGTCTCCACTAGCACTTGATCTCAGTCCTTTGGAAAGAAATTAATATGAGGAACAACAGTGATGACATTAAAGGGATGTGAAATTTGATTTAAAGCATTGTAGGCATGTATTAGAGTATGTAGACATTGCAAATTAAATGAAAGATGTAGATTGATATCAAAACACAATGAACACATTTTCAATAGGTGGAACATTAGATCACCATCTTCATCAGAATAGAACCTACCAAGGAATTGAAGAGTTCTTTCTTCTGTCTAATTTTAACTTATGTGAATATTACCTTATGATGACATTCAATGCTTATAATATTGACCTCAGATGAATCAATTTGGATTCAGTGGGTTCTTATTCTGAAAACTTAATTGACACCTTATCATCTATCTGCTATATGTACTTTGAGAAGAAAGTATTTTCAACACAAGAGAGTGTGTTATGGATCTGATCAACTCAACTTATTCAAAACAAGATGGCATACTGTGGATCTAATCAACTCAAATTATTCAACAACAGACGACACGTTATGGATCTAATCAGCTCACTCAATTATTATTGTCAACCTTGTAAAGAAACAGCTCTATACTGAGCATCCCTTGTATACTATTCATATTTGTTGCTTATTTAGCTATCTCTTACCTATGTGAAATATTATATTCTTTTCTATTACTAATATGTGAATGTTGCATATTTTGTTGCATATACCTGGTTGGCATGTAACCTCAAACATTAGATGCCAATTCAAACAGATACACAAAAAACCTATCTGTAGGCGAAATTTAACCATAATAGGTGTCTTTTTCTCTCTTATTTCATTGTCCATATGTTT
>VDFB02067821.1:0-17089 GCA_007258455.2 Sequoia sempervirens | reverse complement strand
TGATGCCTTCACAATGCATATCACCAGGATTCTCCAGAACGCTGAGCATATGAGACTGTCAGATGGAGCCAAAGGGCTGATAAAGAATTATGGGGCCTGGTTCATCCAATTTCCCACCTTCATTTACCTTAGAATTGATGGATGCCCGATCCCGCCATATAGGTTACCTCGCTATCCTACTGATCACATTGCTTTGTTGGAGGTTGTGAGGCAGATTTGTGAGTTTGATGCCATTGTGAAGAAAGAAAAGCATAAGACAGGCTTTGGTGGGGATTTTCTCCTTGGAATTGGTGTGGCAGAGGTGTGCCCCTCTATCCAATTAGCACATATGGTAGGAGATGAGTTAGCAGCATATGGTTTCTCCTTCCACTCCAAAAGGATGAATTTTGATATCACAGGAGAGGCGCAAAAGAAGGCCACTAGGGAGTACCGGCATAAAAGTGACCTAGAGGACTATTGGGCCAACATCAAAGATGAACTTGAGGCCAGAAAGAAGAGGTACTCCAGGCTCCCTGTCGATACAATCAGACAGTATAATGTCAAGTTGATCCTGAATCAACTGGAGGATGATGGAAACCTGGTACAGGATCATGCCTATGAAATTGTGAAGGACAGGTCAGTCGGGGATATCAATTGGAATGAGGATGAGGTTATAGACTTAGAGGACCTAATGGCCCCGGTTATGAAATTCACCTCTTTCTGGTTGAAACATAAAATTTGGGAGCTAGAAAGCGAGAAGGTAACTTGTACCTTCAATTTGATGGGAGACCTCAATCCCATGTCTACTTTAGAGGAATCCGGGGAAGATGACCCCAAAGGGAAAACGGTAAAGAGCTCTCCTTTCAAGATAAAGATCAAAGGTCCCAAGGAAAGTGGGCCTGAACTAAAGAGGAAGCCAAAAGGAAAGAGGAGATGGCAGACTTTGAAGATTGGTACGTCCTCTGATGAGGAGGAGTTGGAAAAAGTAGAAGAGGGGGATGCTCCTCCACCACCTAAGAAGGCAAGAACAACAAGACTCTTGAAGAAGAAGGCTCAGGAGGCATCGAAGGATGAGCCTCCGATTATTGATGTGGAAAGCTCAGGGGGAGAAAAGACTAAAGTTTACACGAGGAGATCCAGGACTCCCTCTCCAAAAGACACTGTGCCAAAGACAGATCCTCCTCTAGAGTCACCAGTCACAGAGCCACCTAGGGCTGCTTCCCCTCCTCCAAGTGTGTTTGAGCAAAGGACTCCTGAGGAGCATGAAACCAGTGGAGAGGCAGGGCCCTTCAAGGAGGAACACTCTTTAGTGAAGCAGCGGAGCTGGAAGTTGAAGAGGAGGAAAGACATACTTCTCCTTTGGTGCAATATGAAGATTCCCCGAAAAGTGACAGGGGTAACGGATCGCCTGAGCAGAAAGAAAAATCCCTGCTAGAACCCCATCACTGGGGCAAGAAGTGGAACTTGAGGAAGTTGATCAAGGTGAGCAGCTCCATGAGAAAGAGGAAGATAAAATAACTGTAGAGGAAGAAGAGAAAACGATAGAACAGCCAGAAGAGGTCAGAACAGAAGAAATCCGGGTAGAGCCTGCAGCCCCGGACTGGCTTGAAAAGGAGATAGCAAGAAAGAAACAGGTGGTAGTCGAAGACACTCCCTTGGATTGGGACGAAATGCTATCTAAAATTGGTAAGGGAAAGAAAAGGAAGGCAGCTAGGGTAGTTTCTAAGGTGGAAAGAGATGAAGCAAACAATAGGGTCATCCACATTGCCACCCCTGCCGCGGACAAGACAAGAGAAGAGGTCACAGGTCAAGACTACAATGTGCAAACTATCAACCTTAGACCGGCATCCATGGAGCAGGACATAGAGGAATATGAAGGGTCCAGTGCTATGATTATTGGGAGGTTGAGAGAAGAGACCCAGACCAAGCATGAGCTGAGAAAGGAGAATGAAAGACTAAGGAGATGTTTGGAAGAAGTGATGAAACCTCTGCAATCTCTCCACCCTTCTTCTTCAGCTACTCCTGGCTTCCTACCTAAAGAAACTATTTCTGAGATTGAGAGAATGAAGGCCACTGCTCAAACTGCAATGGATTGGCTAAAAGATGTGTAAGTAAGAGGGGATAATGCAATTAAGGACATCCTTTTAGTTGGGAAGGATGCAGTTCGAGCCAAGGAGCTGTTGGAGCATGTGCTATCCCAAGACAAGGAATACATGGACCTCTTGTTGTAGAAATCTTGGGTCATCATGGGGCATGGTAAGGAACAGCTGGCTGCAGATGGAATTCTTCCTTCTTCCAGATTGGATGAACCTTGGGAATGGTTCGAGGCTCTGCAGATTAGGCAGAAGGCTATAAAGAAGATCCAGAAATGGAAGAAATCAATTGATGGTGATCTTACTGCAGTGTACAATGGATGCATTGCCTTCTTTGAGGTGATAACAGGAAGGAGAAAGATTGCCCCAAAATATCTGAGTCTGGAGCAACTAAGGGAATGGTGGCATGAGGTCTATGCCCCAGATTCAAAGAGTGTTATAACTGCCCACCAGTTAGATGATGCAGCCACATATCTGGCAGTGATGGACAAATATTAGGCCAATAAGGAGGAATGGAATAAGATTGTTGACCAATCAAAAGAAGAGATTGATGCCATTAAATGTCGGCTTAGGATATTGCCTTTACCACTTGTCACCGAATTAGATGGAACATTCTTGAGGGTCCAGGGATCATCGATTCAAAGAAAGGATAAGGGAAGTCACAGTTAATGCCTGTTTTGAGATTTGTGCTTCCCTATTATTATAGGGCATGCATTGGACCGGACTACATTGGGGACTGTGTCACCGAACTTGATGATAGATGGCATTTAATGCGTGCCTTACTCTGATTTCCTTAGGCTGACTTGTTTTGGCAATTATATTTATCTTGTAAAAATGTTTGGCTGAGCTGACATACCTTGGGATTTGCTATAAAAGGGCATTCTTGCCTCATTGTAAGGGGTTAGCTAGAAAGTAATAGAGATAAGTAAGAGCAAAGAGCTAGAGTATTTTGTAGTTAAAGTAGTATTCAATTTCTTGAAGCAAATACTGTATCAGAACAGTGGAATTGTTGCAACAGTTTGATGATCTAATACAATTGAAGGCATTGTGGTTTTCCTGGTGAAATCTCTTGTGTTATTTCATTTTGCATGGTTCTTGTTGTTCTATCTTTTAAATTGCTTGAGGATTTAGGGTTTAACATTCAGAATTAAATTGGTTTTAGTTTGGTGAATGATGTTTATGATTTCATATTTGAAATGTCTGTAGCAATCTCTGGTCTATACTCCCAGTAACTATCTGATTGTAGTAGGCTGGTGAAGTCAACCTGGACTATATATTCACATGTGCTTAAGGTCGATTGTAGATGAATGTCTATGATTTGAAAATCTACATACTTCAGAAGATTGCACCATTCTTGTGATACTGCATTGTGGGTTAAGCAGGAATTGGTTGTTTGAGATTGGTCCATTCCAGATATCTGTCATTTGCATTACTCATTCCGGGAGTAGTTTAGATTTATCATATCCTTGCACCCTTATCTTTTGCTATTTCTTTATCATTTGGTTAGATCTAGGATTTGAGATCACCATATTGCATAATCTGATAAATTGGAAAGATACAGTTTGCTTGTAGTAAGGTCCCTTTGTGATTACTAGCATTTTCACATATTATCTGAGTTGTTTATGCATTGTCATGACCTGACACTCGAGAGACCTTGGGGTGATTTTTAGTGATTTTATTGTTGAAAATAACCTTTCAAGAGAGATAGAATATTGTATTCTATCTGAGTTGTTGCTGTGTAGAAAACACCTTCAACAAATTGGCGCTAGAAGGAGGGCCTGAATGAACACACTGGATCATTTCTTGAACGCCATCTCTAGAGAGATATTGGAGAAATGCCAGATCTACCATAGGAGAGGAAGATTTACAGGAATTACAGTTCCACGCTAGGTTAAGGACTTGAGAAAAGGGAGAATCATCATCACCCATCCCTTCACCAGCTTCTTCCACATCTTCACATCCTGAGGTTGAGGCTATACCCATCCCTAAGATTCCTGTTCAACAGCCCCAGCCTATCATTAACCAACCACAACCACCACCCCCACTTTTACCAATGGCTTTCCTAGCTAATAATCCATCACCCTTTTTCTTCCAGGCTTACAATGTAATGCCCAAAAACTCTAAACACTTCTGCTCAAAGTTTCATGTTAATGACCCAAACAGGGCTGCTGAAGAACACATAAGGATCTTCCAAACTTGTCTCAAAGATAGAGGGGTTGTCCATGAGGATGTTGCTTGTAGGTTGTTCCCTTATTCACTAGGAGAAGAGGCCTTTTACTGGTACAATCACCTCCCTTCTGGCTTAATTCTCAATTGGAATGATCTTGAAACTACTTTTTTACAAAAGTTTAGAATACCCATTAGTGCCAATGAATTGTATCTACAATTCACTAGGGTCAAAAGAGAGGTCAATGAACCCATATCTAGTTTCAATAATAGGTTTCATCGTGCATATACCAGACTTCAAGATCCTTATGTTTTGGATGACAATACTGCCCTAGGAATTTATTATGAAGCTCTAGATAGCCTGACAACAACCTTCCTAAAATGGAGACCCAATCCTCTAGGTACTCTAACTGATGCTTACACAGAAGCTGTTAAGCTTAGCATAGGTCTGAGGCAACAAATAACTGGACCGTTGCCTTCTTTAGGACCAGTTGCACATCCTATTCAGGTTCAGGCAATAAATCAAGCACTTACCAACCATACTCCAATCATGAATCCAATACCTCAGTTACCTTTAGTGCCACATCCGAGTCTTCGCATGAGCCAGGTCTCTCCTATGGTGAATTTTCCCCAACAACAGGTTAATCAGCCTATGTATCAGTCACAGCCAAATAGTTTTCCTACTTATCTACAAAATTATGAGGTATTGCATCAGTCTATGGGGTCTAATACAATGCCTGTCCCTCCTCAGAGTAACCCAAGCCAACCTCCTTATCGAGATCCAAATAGGGAGAAGATTGATGAAATGGCTGAATAGATAAAGAAGTTGAATCTGGAGGTGACCTACCTAAAGAATCAAAATAGTCAACTGCAGGCTACCTAGAAGAGTATGCAATCCAATCAGAACAGAGAATTTTTGCAAGAGCAGAATTTTGACAGAGGACAGCGTAATGATAGAGGATTCCACAATGACATAGGATACAATCAGGATAGGGGTTACAACAATGACAGAGGCTATAATAATGATAGTAGACAGAACTTTGATAAAGGTCAAGGTAGTGGATCTGGATTTGATAAGAGAAAACCATAAGGGTAGAGTAGAACTTGGAATACAGGACCTAATAATGGAGGAGTCCCCACCCCATTGGATCAACCAGCTAATCAAGTTGTTAATCAATCTGCAAATCAGTCAATCGGTCAAGATAAGCCTCCTAGTGGTGTATATTTGGCTGAAGCAGCCTTATCAGGGTGGTGTAGGCTTCATAAGACAAGTCAACATTCAAAATTAGAATGTCCAAAGTTCCAAACTGCTGCTTCTATTTTTCAATATGAGGTAGAGAATAATGCAAATGGGCAGGAGATTGTTCCCTCAAGCCCTTATGATTCTCTTGCGCTAGTGTTAAATCACGCTCCCTTCCCAGCAAATGAAGAAAATATTCCAGAGGAGGAACCTAGTTCTCAGGAGGGGAAATAGATCAAATTTGTAATGGGGATGGAGTTGCTCAACTATTTAATGAAGAAACAATGAACGATAATGGTCCCCTTGATTAGAAGGAGGCATATGTTGAAGAAGTACAGATGTTCCAGAGGCAAGGTCTGAGGGATATGCCTCATAGGCGCCCACAGGCTGGAGGACCTTTCACCACTTCCATTCCTCCTAATAACTTTAGTGCCCCTCCAGATCCTAATGCTAGCAATAATCCATCTTATCCACATGTTTCTAAGCAGTATCTTTCCAAGGAAAGACAGGCTCAAATTGACTCACAAAAGGAAAAGGTTGTTCAAGCAGGTAAGGATAAGGTAGAGGAACCTTTTAGAGAAGCTTCTACTGATATGAACAAGGAGCAAATGGCTTCATATGTTGCTGAAGAGTTCAAAAAATTAAAGGTAAATCTTTCAGCATTTGAGTTATTAAGGTTTCCTCCCATTAGGAAGGCTATTTTGGGTACTTATGATGCACACCCAATATCTTCGGATAAGCATTCTAGAGAGAATATCAACTAGGCTTCCAGTTCTCAGCCTGTGAGCACACAAAATTAGGCCCAAAATCAGACTAACATGCCCCTTGGAGATAAAGGAAAAGAAAAAGATAAGATTCAAGTGGCTCAAGTTGATACTCAGCCTACTTTGTTTCAAGGGAAGACAAAAACTCTGCCATTTCTTATTTTTGTCCGTATATTTGGTAAGAATCTGCATAATTGCTTATTAGATTCGGGTGCTTCCACCAATGTGATGCCATTTGGAGTGTGTGGAGCTCTAGGAATTACACCTGTTGTATCTCAGAAGAAGGTGACTCAGTTGGATAGAACTAAAGTAAATGTGGTGGGAGAACTAAACATGATTCACATGTAGATAGCTTCAGATCTAAGAATACAACAGGTTATCAACATTTAGGTAGCTGATATTCCTGATGCATATGGTTTGATCCTGGGAAGAGATTTTACTAAGGCTTTGAATGGTTATGTGTCTACCGATCATTCTCATATGTGGCTTCCATGGAAATGAGTGCCCAATCAGATCAGAATTGAGAGAAAGCCAAGAATGAAGTACATGATCATAGAATATCAAAAGACTTCAACAGAGGTTCTGATATCGAAAGTTGGAATGGGAAATTACTTGCTATCAACTCAGTATGAGGAGTCAGACTCAGAGGAGGTACTGATGCTACATACGATGCCCATTGATGATGAAACAAAACTTAGCCCTGTTACTATTTTGACAGAATCAGTTGAGGAAGAAAAGGAACCTGAAGATAACCAGCTCAGTCTATTGGACAATTTTTAGGAATTCATCACGCAGTGTGTTGACAATCAGGTTCGCCTTGGAAGAAGGACAAGCTTTGAAGAATTACTCTTACCTAATTGGTGTAGAGTTCATAATGCTTCTCATTCAAAGTTGGAGTGTTGTTTATGCCAAACAGTAGTAGAACAAGTACAAAAATGCATGAATCCAACCATGACAGTCCAAACAGATATACAAGATCTTCAGAAAAACTGCCAAGAAAAGAAGTTCGTGTCATCTAAGAAGCCACCCAGCAATATTAAGCCAAAGGACGTGGTGAAGAAGATTGCAGCTACTAAGTGTTGGACACTTAGGTTTGATGGATCCAAATCCAAGCATGGAGCTGGGGCGGGGTTTGAATTGATTAGTCTAAAAGGTAAGAATTTCTTTGCGGCCCATAGACTCTAATTTCATTGCACCAATAATGTAGTGGAATATGAAGCATTAATACATGGACTTCTTATGGCACTTAAGAAAAAGGTTAAGATTCTACAAGTTTTTGGTGATTCTGAGTTAGTAGTCAAACAAGTGAGAAAGCAATATTCATGCCACGATAGGAGAATGACTAATTATAGGCATAGAGTGTGGGACCTCATTGAGAGATTTGATGCTTTCAACATCCAACTGATCCCACGGCAGAAGAATCAAACTGCTGATTCCCTGGCTCAAGCAGCAAGCACTCTGCAGCCTCTATCTCTGTCGGGATTAAAGAAATTTACTATTGAATTGACTCCTGTGCCATCAGTCCCAGACAATATTACTAACTTCCAGGTGTTCGAAGATGATAAACATATCCTGGATTTTATCACAAATACATATATTTTTGCTTCCCAAATCATCGATGAGACAGAGCTCTAGGAAGCAAAACTGGATTTGGAAGGTGTGATAAACCTAAAATCAAATACTATTCCAAGGGGAATGGTACAGTTGGAGCAAATTTTTGATATGGACAAGATCAGAGATCAGGAACTAGAGTCAAAGAAAGAATCGATTAGTGGACAGTGTGACACTCACAATTTAGGGACTGAGGACAATGTCAAGAACATTTTCATAGGCAAGTTATGTACTCTAGAAGAAAGACAAGGGATAATCAAAGCCTTAAACAACTTCCCTGATATAGTAGCCTGGAGTTATGAGGACTTGAAAACTTATAATATATCAATCATAACTCATACTATCCCTTTGAAGCCAGATGCCAAGCCCTTTAGGCAGAGATAGAGACCAATTAATGCGTTATTGGAACTAGTCATACAAAAAGAAGTTCAGAAACTATTATCTGCCAGAATCATATTTCCTGTCAGACATTCAACATGGGTGGCAAACCTGGTTCCAGTGAGGAAAAAGAATGGAGAAATTAGGCTCTATGTCGATTTCAAGAATTTGAACAGATCATCAGAAAAAGATAACTATCCAGTTCCTTCGTTAGATGAAGTGCTTAAAGTGGTCAATGGATCTCAGATGATGTCCTTTCTAGTTGGTTATTCAGGGTACAATTAGGTAATGGTCCAGTATGAGGACAGACACAAGACTGCTTTCACAACTAAGTGGGGTACCTTTGCCTACAGGAGGATGCCATTTGGACTCATTAATGTAGGGGCCACATTTCAAAGGGCTATGAATATTGTTTTTAAGGATATTATAGGAAAATGCATCATCATTTATATGGATGATCTGACTGTGTTTTGAAAGAACAGAGGGAATAACATCTCAGACCTGCACAAAGTGTTTCAAAGGTGCAGGGAGTTTAGCATATCTTTGAATCCTAAAAAGTGTATTTTCAGAGTAACAGAGGGAAAGCTACTGGGACATGTCATATCAGAAAAGGGAATTGCTATAGACCTAGAGAGAGTGGAGGCCATACTGAAGATTCAGCCGCCTACTAGCAAAAAGGAGATGAAGTCTTTCTTTGGTAAGATCAACTTTGTCAGAAAATTCATTACTGAATTTGCTGAAATTGTGAAACCATTAAATGCAATGTTGAAACAAGATGCTAAGATCGAATGGACTATAGAAGTGAAGGAAGCCTTTGCAGAAATCAAAAGAGCCATTGCTGACGCTCCAGTATTGGTAAATCCTAATTACAGCAAGCCCTTCTACATCTATTTCTTTGCTTCAGATCATTCGTGTGCTGGAATGTTAACTCAGAAGTCTGATGAGGGAAATGAGCATCCTATTGCTTTTATGAGTGCACCATTAAAAGATGCTGAGTTGAAATATCCAAGTGTGGAAAAGCAGACGTATGCCCTGGTTAGAGCAGTAAAAAAATTCAAGCATTATATCCTCTAAAATAAGGTATATGCAATTGTCCCTGATTCTGCAGTTAAATTACTTCTGATGCAAAATGAATTGGGTGAACGTAGAGCTAAATGGGTGACCATGCTACAAGAGTATGACATTGAGATCCAGCCCATAAAGCTGGTAAGAGGGAAATGACTCACTCAGACTATGGCTGTGTAAGCGGTAGAAGGGGAAAAATGAATTAAACAATGCATCTACGCTTCTAAATAAGATATTGCATCTAAGATTAAGAAATTTAAACTAAATTAAACTACAAAATCTACAAAAAATTATCCTATTGCTCTCTAACTCTAAAGACTTCTCTAATTTACTTAGCTCTCAGATTCGTAAGCTAATTAAACTATTAAGTGACACTTAGAGAATGAGAATTAATCTATTATGATTCTATAATGCAACTAAGATGATTCTACAGTAAAATTCATGAGAAATAAACTACTGTAAACAACCATGATTGAAAAACTATGAAGTGCTGAAGAAAGCTTGATGGATTGATCCTAAAACTTGATTGCTGGAATGCTTGAATGTTTGGAAACCTGCAGAGTAAAATTGCATAAGTTAGGATCCTTTTTGTGTAGCCTAAGAGCTATATTTATAGCTTTCACGGCAGCACAATTGCACAGGAAACCGGGATGAGGGGCTGTGATTTCTTCTGGAGAATCTAAAGGCTTGGGATGAGAAGAAGGAGCTGATCATGGAGAATGGTTTCTCCCCATGAAAACACCAAGCAAGATAAGAGGGAAGGTGCGTGGAAGGTTGTTGAGAGAACTTCCTACAAATTTTTCCTGAAGCTTTCCCGTGAATAGCAGTGCCATTAATTTGATTGGTGAGAAATAAATATTTATTGGTGAGTGAATAGTGCAAATTTTATGCATAAATTTAAATATTTTTAATTTATTTAAATTTAGCAAAAGGAGGAATAAATAATTTAATAAATCAAACTATAGGGTTTGTTTTATTAAATTAAAAGGAGAATGATAATTAAATAAAAGATTTTTAGCAATCTTTATTTAATTAAGAAGAAATGTGATTTTAAATAACACAATTTATTTAAATTGTGTATTAATTTTAAGATAGAAGAAATAATGATACTAATTAAATAAAACAAAGTTTTTAATTTTGTTTATTTAATTAAGAGAGAAATAATATGATGAAAATGATAATAATTAAATAAAACAAAGTTTTTAATTTTGTTTATTTAATTAGGAGAGGAAAATAGAAGAATTATAAATGAACTTAATATAAATAAATATTTCTATTTATTTACTAAGTAGAAGAATTTAAGATTAATTAATCAAATAAGTCGTATTCAATTAATTAGATTCTCCAGACCATTTTTAGGTGTCTACATTTTGCCCCTCTTTGAAGTGATGTGTTTACACAGTGCTTCAAAGAATGATTTTGCTTCAGCTGCCAGTATTGACGGAAGGTTTCAAAGCATGCCCCAGACTTGCCCCAGATGTTGAATTCCGAAATGATAATGATATATGCCCCCTCGGGAGATAAATTGATGAATTTTGGATTTTTTATGAATTTTTAAAAATTTTGAATTTTTATGATGGTTTGATGATGAATTGATGAAGAAACAATTTATCTCCTGACAAGATTGTAAATGCCCCAGTGATTGACAAGAATAAATAAATCCCATTAAAATCCCCCAAAAATAGCTTATAAATGCTCCAAAGGTCATTTTCAAAAGTCATTTGTGCATTGACTTTGACAGCCGTGAGATAGAGACCCTCCAAAGTATTCAGAGCTAGGATGCCGATCCCATACCACACCCACCGACTCGAGCGTGTGCGCCGTCATCAGCGTCCAGCCGACTATGGACCTCCGGTATGTACCTCAACTTGTCCTCAAAATTTGTGCCTTTATTTTTGATGTTTTTTTGCATGTTTTTAGAGTTTTAGCGCGCACTCAACGCGGTGTAGCGTGCCCATGATTTTTTGTAGCGCGTCATAGTTTTAGCGCGTCCGGTCAATAGCATAGCGCGTACAGTAAGTTCTGTAGCGGGTCAGAATTTTTAGTGCGCAGGGTCAGTTGTGCAGTGCGTCAGTGAAATTTTGTAGTGCGCCAGATATTTTAGCGTGCAGGGTCAGATCTGTAGCGTGCCTGGTGGGTTTTGTAGCACGCCAAAAATTTTAGCGCGTTAGGTTGATTTTGTAGCGCTTTTGGTATAGATTGATGTAGCATTGTGCGATTTGATTTTCGTCGATTTGTTTTTGATTCCATCTATTTTAGTTTGATTTTGACTAAAATATGTGGGAATTGATCTCATGATGAGCGAGATCTATTGATTGATAATAATTACTCTCATGATAGGCGAGGAATAATTATGCATTCTGAATGATTGAACCCAATTGATAGATGAGGGTTCCCTGATGATTTGATAGGTTGATAGGTAAAAGCACAATGTTTTAGAAAATTTGATGATCTTGTGATATTCTGATTAAAATGTTTTGTTTTGTATGAGTATAGGAGCAGTTAGATGTCATCCAGGTGCGAGAGAAGCTCCCGTGGTCGTTTGATATGATACCAAGACTGTCACCTGATGAGAGACAACATATTGCTGCTTGTGGTTTGGCGACTTTACTTGACATGCCCCATATTAGACTCAATAGGGGTCTATTGACAGCGTTGGCAGAGCGGTGGCATAGTGACCACAACACCTTTCACTTACCTACTGGCGAGATGACCGTGACGCCAGAGGATGTATGGCGTATTCTTCGTATTCCCTTTGTTGGTGAGATCGTGGTTCATGATTCAGAGGAGGTTGGCGGTGTAGAGGCCATGCAGAGAGCCTTTCAGGATCCCCACATTCCAGGAGAGTGGATCCCATGGATAGATATATATGAGTCATATGCTCCTCTTCCTTCAGTTTTGGCGGGTTTCATTGGTGGATTCCTTTGTCCTGATAAGAGGTCAAAGGGTCTATCGCTTGGATGGGGTCGTGTGCTAGAGGGCCTGGTGGTCCATAGGACGAGATATGCATGGGGCATGTGCATGTTGGCCCAATTATATCATGATTTGCATTGGGTAGTATATCTCGGCGGTAGTAGTTTATCTGCAGGGGCTACCCTTCTCCAGGTATGGGCCTGGGAGCATATTGCTGTTACGCGTCCCGTACCAGTGTTGGCCAGACCAGCGACGAGGCCATATGTATTTCGATATAGAGGCAGGCCTACCCAGCATATGATGGGTAAGCTTGAGTATTGGAGATGGATCGTTGATGATATAGAGGCAGTGACCTGGCGTCCATACCTAGACTGTGATGCCTGGGACGACGATGATATTGAATTGGGGTTCTTGTCCGATTCTATGTATTTGATCGGGAAGAGCCCCAGGGTTTTGGAGCAGTTCTTGTTTTGTCGTGTGTACAGATAGTATGGTATTGTGCAGTGCATGCCATTGGGTGTAGCACATTATGGACGGCGACGGATTGATGTTCCTGACTGGGGTCCTAGCTTGCCTTACGAGGCACTTGTTGAGGGTTACTGTGCTCTATAGCCATCAGCATGGGATGTTCGGCGGGATATTGTTGAGGTTCCTATTACTCCTGAGTATGGAGAGTATCTGGCTCTACATCCTCCTCCATGGATCACTATTCCAGATGAGCCAACACCTGTACCAGCGGCAGCACCAGTAGTAGCACCAGCAGGGGGTGTTCAGGTTGGTCAGAGATGGGGTAGAGAGGAGAATGTTGATGTGGATGTGGAGAGTAGCTCGGAGACCGATAGTGATGAGAGCTCTGATAGCAGTGATGATAGCAGTGACGATGATGGCAGAGATGGGAGGGGTCCGAGAGTAGCAGTTTCATCAGAGCCATCCTCCAGTGCGCCTCGTAAGAGGCAGGCTGTTACGTCTTCATCGACAGATCCCTCAGAGATTGTGGGTTTATAGGTGCAGGTGCAGACATTGCAAGGATAGTTAGCATAGGTGCAGGGTTTATTAGCTCAGACTCAGGCTCAAATGCAGGCACAGCTAGCTACTGCTCAGACCCAGATCACATCTCTGATTGGTGAGAGAGATGGGGCTTTATAGGTAGCAGCGATCGCACAGGCTCAGGTGACAGGATTACGAGCATAGTTGTCCACAGCCTAGGCACAGATTGCAGCCTTGACTTCAGAGCGGGATACCATTAGACGGATAGCTGAAACAGCACAGGTGACTGCAAAGAGGTTACAGAGAGTGGCAGATGGGACTTCTGTAGCGGATTATATGCGAGAGGCCATGCGAGCCGGTGCTGAGATTGAGTTCTACCGGAGCCGCTACCATGAGCTATGCCCCATAGAGCAGAGAGTCAGCTATGCACAGTCGCGCTCAGGGAGGAGTCAGTCTAGGACAATGAGCAGAGGTGTGACACAGCCTCTTCCGAGAGATCCGAGAGATCCTGGGACATTTGGTGGTGGTACAGATACTGGTGCGAGACCTGCTCCTTCTGGTGGGAGTACTACCTAATATGTATATGCATACTCATTGAGAGATTGATACAGCTATTTGTTGACATGATGTTATTTTCATTCTTTGCAGACTTCATTGTATACTTGACACTTGATGAGATATATATGTGCAGCGGTTCGATTGATTCATGATATGTTTTGACATGATTTATGTGATGGATGCATTGATTTTATGATGTATTGATGTGATGGATGTGTGGATTTTATGATGTATTGATGTGATGGATGTGTGGATTTTATGATGTATTGATGTGATGGATGAAATGATATTGACGATGTATGTCTTTTCTTATGATATGTATGATAGATAAAATGTGATGGACGATGTATGGAAAATGTAATAAATGAAGATGTGATATGTGAATATGTGAAATGAATTGTAAAATGTGACATGTGATAAATGGATGATGAATAAATGAAATGTAAAATGTAATGAGGTATGTAAATGAAATGTGATAAATGATAAATAATGAGATGTGAATAGAATGATTTACGATGAAATGTGATTTAATTGTAATGATAGATGAGTAGATGATGTTTAATGAATGATGAGATGTAACTATAAATGAAATGTAAAGTAAATGTAAATGAAATGTAATGTAAATGGATTTGAATGATGTATGATGAATATGTGATGATGTAGATGTAAATGATGTATGGATATAATGAAATGTAATGATGTATGATAGGTGAGATGTAAATGTAAATGATGTATGGATTTAATGAAATGTAATGATGTATGATAGGTGAGATGTAAATGATATGTAATGAGATGGAATGCCATGATGTATGATGAATATGTAATGATAAATGAAATGGTGTAACATAACATGTATATATGATGTCACGAAATGAGATCTTTATTGTGGATTGATGAGATGAAGATATGATCCCATATGCATGTGTCAAGTATACTCAGTCTTTAGTAAGAAAAGATAACATCATTTGTGATTGAATCATTGTAACTTGTGCCATCAGTACTCTGCAGATGTATTATTATGAATGCAATCTATGTTAACCATGCAAATGCCTATTTTATCAATGCAAATCTAAGTGTCACTTTAATAATTATTTAATCTGCTTTGTATCATCACTGAGCTTTATTTTTAAAATGTTGAAAGTGAATACAAGCATCAATGATATGAGATAGACCAATGATGACCTGAATATTTCTTTCATGATTTTTGATATTGCAAGCGAACACAAGCATCATGGTATAAGATAGACTAATGATGACCTGAGCATTTCTTGCGTAAACAAACAAGAATTAATCATTTTCTTAAGTGAATCGGAATGTCATCCATGATACTTGGTACAGCACTCGCCGACAATTCACAAAATAATGGCCGACTAACTCACAAACAGCAAACAAAGAAAGCAGTATCATTCTTCCTTTGCTTCTCTTAGTTCAATACATCATTGAGTAGTCTAAAGAAATGATAAGAAAATGATAAAATAAAAAGCACAACAATTCAAATTCTACTTAATGTATTTTCAAATTATTATTCAGATTAGATCATCAGTGTTGAAATGTGTGTGTTGATGTTTGCATGATATTCCCAGACGTTTGGCCAAATGATGTGACCTTAAAAGACCCATCCTAGGGGTCTCGACTGATCAAAAGATTGTGTCTTGCTCACGCTATACACGCAGAGACCACGAAGTTCAACCCAATAATGCACTCCATTTCTCGACCGGATGTAGACTCTTATTTCTTTTGTGTTTTCAATTTTATGAACAAGCCAAGATGGATTTTCACTTTTGATGTTTTGGATTTTAATTCTTCTGATGTTTTTGGATTTTGATGGATTTTTGATGTTTTAGATTTTGATAGATTTTCTCGATGTTTTGGACTTGATTTTCTCGATGTTTTTGGTTTTGATTTTGTGATGTTTTGGATTTTGATGGATTTTCTGATGTTTTTGGATTTTGATGGATTTTCTGATGTTTTTTTTTTGGTTTTTCAAGATATTTGATTTGGAATGAGATGGTATGACCGATTGAAGGAACAAGATGAACCACAATAGAGGTAATGCAACCAGGGATAAATGATAGATCAAAATGAAAGTCACTGCAAAACATGTCACACAAGCAACATATCTCTTGTTGAAAGATGACAATAGTTGATTGATTAATATGCCAAGAATGATTGATTCCATAAGGCATGATGATGATAAGTACTTAGGATTACTAATATCCTCTAAGTACAAAAATATTGATGATTGTTGACGATTGATTGACAAAAGATATGAGGATTGGATAATGTTTTACAGCTAGGCTCAAATATGATTTGCATGATAAGATTCAAGGTTGCAAAGGGACATGATGACATGGATTTTGATAAGCTAGGAGATATGGAATGGAAGAATGCAAGGATAACAAGAATGAATGGTGATGATCAAGATCAAATAGATAGACACAAAGACCAAGTACTTTGCCCCCATTCTTCATCAAAACCAAGGATGAAAAGAAAGGATGTATCTAGTAAGAATGATGGAATATGGATGAGATAAAAGATATGGTATGAAATATATGGATAAAGCATATAGGATAAGCATATATGATGTTCAAGAAGATTCTTAACCTTATCAAGATCAAAAGTGGAAATGTAAGGAATGAGCGTAGAAAGGATAATGACCATGAATGATAAGATGGATGAGGCTTGCCCCTAAGTGTAGAGTGCAAGAGGAATATGTAAGATAGGATATGGGTGATAGGGAGATGGAGGAAGGACTTTAACATTGAGTTTCACAACCAATTATCCCTTTAATTAACCATGGCAATGGGGATTAGACTCATAAATGCTGGTAGATTAATGGTATGATGGAAGAGACTAAGGATTTATGCTAAGGTTTGGATTAAAGGGGAATGATGGGGGATGAATGTTGGATAATGGATAGATGGAAAGTATGACAAGCTCAACATTGGCACACACCTTGAAGGATGGTGGAGTGATGGAGGAAGAATGGATTTGGAAAGTGATAGGTTATTATATGGAAGATTGGAGGAAGCTTTTGGATAAGCGAATTTGGATGCCAATTTTTATTTTATTGCTTCTATGAGACTTTTAGGAATCCACATGATTTTTGACTTTGATATTTGCTTAGTGGGCCTTTGTGGCCTTGAAAAATTTTCATTTATGGACCTTTGTGGTCTTTGAAAATTTCCTTTTTTCTTTGATGGGCTTTTGTGGCCTTTTGAATTTTTCTTTTGATTTATGGACCTTTGTGGTCTTCTTTGAAAATTTCCTTTTTCTTTGATGGGCCTTTGTATTCCTTTTGAAATTTCTTTGATTTATGGACCCTTTTGTGGTCT
>VDFB02067820.1:0-18580 GCA_007258455.2 Sequoia sempervirens | reverse complement strand
GAGATGCTCCTCCATCGTGAAAATCTTCATTTTGAGTCTCTTCTTCAGGTTCTGACCAATATAACTGACTTTGACTGACAAATATTGACAAAAACTCCATGCTTGACATTGCCCAAAAACGGTATTTTACAACATTTTAGCAAAGTTTAGACTTTTAAATGCAAAATGCCTTAATGAAGCAAAAAATTTGGTTTGGGTACAACAGTTCTGCAATCAGCACATTCAAAATAAGAAATTCAAATCTGGAAATTGAAAATCTGAACATAGAAGTTTGAGTAGTATTCTTACACTTAGAATTTTCATAAGTCCCTTAGTCTCCCAATTTGATTGAAGATTTGTTTACATTTGCATATTGTTTATATGATGCTATGTGATATTCTAATCCTAATTCACGAGCGAACCCAAACCCCCAAAGAAATTTAGCTGAACCCCCAAACTAGTACCAGAACCGGCAACTTAGTATCTCAATATACCTCATAGTCGTACAGAACACACCTGGTATCTGATGTTGATCATGAAACCTGTCTGGGATACTTTCCAAGAACAATGCAAGATTATATAAATGAATGGTACAATCCACTGAATACTGATGAGAAAGATACCAGATAGCAGTGAAAACAGCATTTAGTAAGGAATCTAAAAAAAAGGCACACAAATGCCCAAATACTTAATGAGTTAACAAATCTAAAACAAGAAAAGGATGAATCAATAAAAGCCTATAATAGAAGGATACTAAATCTGGTAAAATTGTTGGAAAACCCCAGGAGAAGATGCAGAGCAACAATACTGTATAAATGGAGTGCAGAAAGCATTTTAAGGAAGTTCAAAGATTGTACCCACATCAAAATATCATGCTATGTACCAAAGATAGACGAGGAGAATAGCAGAAGTACTTGACAAAAACAATGTTGAAGAAGAAGAATAAGAGTCTAGGTCCAAAAGAAAAAAACTTTCAACCAATAAAGATGGAAAAAAGGTAAAACAAAGAAGACTGACATATGTGTAAAGATATTTTAGGGGTCCCTCAGATAGTGTTTTGGTGGTGCAGAAATTTGGAGAAATCAGACCCTAATTTTAGTGATTAATTCTGCCTGCCAGGTGCTAGAAAAGTCGGACTCAATTTTTATTTTTTGTCACTGCTGTTTTCGGAACAGATTTTGTTCTAAGTTTAGGTACTTTTCTTATCTTATTTGAGGTGCTGATTTAAGACTTCTTTTACGTGCTGCTATGTCATTCTGGGCAGACAGCAGCCATATATTTTTAGTTTTCTGTTGGGCCAACAGCAACCATATATTATTAGTTTTCTGCTGGGCGAACAGCAGACATTTTTAAGTGTTTTATTTTCCTGCTTTATTCCTGGGCAGTTGCTCTGTAAGAAAGGCAACTAAAAATATAGGCTTGTGTTTGTGGGTCGCCCAAGTTGGAGATCTATTAATACCTGAGCACTATCTTTTTAAAAAATTGAACTGCAGACAGGAAAATTCAGACAGCAAGTTATCTATTTCAGTATTTTTTTTTAGTACTTTTGGCATTTTGTGTTTACAAGTTAACATACTCAGGGTTGTAGCTTTAGTTGATGTTACAATCAGACAACTTAAGGTGAATTCCTTGTTTGCAGAATCTACATACTATGGTCTGAATTTTAACATGGTATCAAAGCAAAGAATCTGAAATCTTCCAAGGTTTTCATGGATGGAAACGGCTGCTCGCTATCAGAGTGAGTTGTCAGAGAGTTTCAGTATGTGTGATGCCCGAGTTTCAGTTGCTGAAGCTAGTCCATGCTTGTAAGAGGCACAATGACTTGTGATAGGTTGTTGGGTGTGATGCCCAGATCTTCCAGCAATTGGAAGGTTGATTTTAACCAGAGATAGGTGGCTGATTTATTTCGGTGGCTGTGAAGAGTCTTCAATGATTGAGTGGGTAGAAAATATAGCCACGCTAGGGTGGATGACCTCTTTTCTATTAGTAGAAATCCTCATCATGCTAAAAAGCGTAATTTGCTTAATATGTTTAGTGATGGATATTCCCTTACATATAGCAAATTTAACTAGAAGCTTGTGACTTTCATTCAAAATTAAACCAAAGCAATATGAATCATATTGGCTCCAAAACCAAGTAAGAAACCTCTCCATCAGAATTCTACATGCAGCCACACAATTTGTTTTTTTTTAATAAATTGAACCCATATTGTAGCCCAAACCTATTCCCAACCTCCTTGAACAAAGGAAAATTTTATTGTGCTGATTATATTTTCTCAAATCCATCCACAAATTTGAGAAAGACCATGCCACTATATTGTATGATGACACAAGAAAACTAATCGACATATGGTTCTTTCTATCTATGCATCCATCCATCACACATAATGGTAAAATTTGTTCTTGCCTATTTTTTATGATGCTTAGTGAGTAAATCACTCACATCTTACACTAATTCTTTTAACATATCAACCTTGTGAATTTAAATATGAAGGAACTCTTAAGCTAAGATCTACAATGGTAATTGCATCAATCAACTAGCGATACCTTCCAACATTGAAAAAGATGATGGGGTAGAACCAAAAATGCACACTTTATTTTGCATGTCATGCCTACTATAGTTTTTAAGCCCTAGACATTGCAAAGCAAAAAAAAAACATCCATATTGCCTCATTTGGAAAAAAAAATGCATTATTGTGAGGTTGTGCATCATAATGTGGAAGTTCACACTCCTCTAGAAGTCCATTGGCATGAGAAGATCTTCTAGAAGATCCACCCGTTGGAATTGATTGTCATTGATGTCAAAAGATTATGAGAGATTGTTAGAATATTGTCATTGATGTCAAAAGAGTATGATAGAGTGTTAAGAGTATTGTCACCGATGTCAAAGCTGAGAAAAGCACTTTGTCAATAGAAGAAATTGTATAATGGACAAAGGCCAAAGGCCACTAATCGATGTTCGAACGTTAGAATATTGTCACCGATGTCAAAGCTGAGAAAAGCACTTTGTCAATAGAAGAAATTGTATGATGGACAAAAGCCAAAGGCCACTAATCGATGTTCGAAGACCAAGTAAAATCAGATTGAGAAGAGTGGATACAAGATGAAGTGTGTGAGTGGAGCAACAAAAGATATATCAATAATGAAATGAATCATATATCAATGATGAAGTAAATTAAATTCAATAAAGGATTGAATCATATATCAATAAGGGAATGAATAGAAGATATATTATGAAGCGCTTCTTACATGATAAAGAAATTAATTAATGAAATACTGATTAGTTTTAACCAAAAGTCACAAGGGTACGGTGAAGGGTTGTGTCTCATGATGAGACAAGATATATAAGAGAAGTCATTCCATGAGATGTTATGAGTGGGAAAGTTTTATCATTCAAGAGTGAATGAGAAATGAAAAAAAGGGAGGAAGGTTTTATCATTCAAAGAAGAAGTGTATGGAACTAGAATATGTAGCATGAAGTAAATAAGAGGAATATAGAAGATATATTATATATCAACAATGAAGTAAATTGAATTCAATGAAGGATTGAATCAAATATCAATAAGGGAATGAATAGAAGATATATTATGAAGCGCTTCTTACATGATAAAGAAATTAATTAATGAATAATGATTAGTTTTAACCAAAAGTCACAAGGGTATGGTGAAGGGTTGTGTCTTATGATGAGACAAGATGTATAAGAGAAGTCATTCCATGAGATGTTATGTGTGGGAAAGATTTATCATTCAAGAGTAGGTGAGGAATAAAAAAATGAAGGTTTTATCATTCAAAGAAGAAGTGTATGGAACTAGAATATGTAGCATGAAGTAAATAAGAGCAATATAGAAGAATGAAGTGAATGAATATTATTAATTGAAGATCTAGTTAAGAATAGTCAAAAGACATGTTGAAGTGCTATGACCATTGAAGAATAAGAAAATAATGAAAGATCATTCAAAGGCAGCCATTAAGGAGAAAGAAAAAGTATTAAAAGGCAGCAATTAGTCTTAACAAAAAGACATATCCTTTTAAAGAGTTATCTCTTTTCAAAGAGACGCAACTCTTCATTGAGATGTAAAGATATAAATAGATGTGTGTGGAATAGAAAGGAAGATCTATTAGTCAAAAGAGGAGTGTGTGGAGGATAAAAATATATATTGTTGTGGATATGTGTGAAAAGGCAGCGATCAAGTTTGAAAAGGCAGAAATTATTATTTAAGAGGAGTCATGACTATTTGAAGGGTCATTATCTTTGAAAGGATGAATCTCTTCATAAAAATATGAAGATATAAAAGGGAATAAGAAATGTGTGAGAAGTGTGGAATAAATGTAATATCATATAAGCATATTCATGAAGAAGGGAATTGTGTGAGACACAAAGATATATCATTCAAGAACAACAAGATTTAAGAAGAAGAATATATGCAGATTTGTGTATAAATATTTAAGAAAGAGAATATATGCAGATTTGTGTGTGAAGATTTTGAGGAGAATATAAAAGGCTATTTGTAAAGAAGATTTATTCTCAAGAAGACAAGATTCTATTGAAGAGGTCGGCGCCTCATATTGCAGAGGTTGGTGCCTCACATCAAAGAGATTGGTGTCTCTTGCTAAGTTGGTGCTCAGTTGTGGGGATTGGTTTCTCCAATGGGTTGGTGCCTACAAATTCTACAAGTGGGGATTGGTGCTCACAAATTGTATAAGAGGGGATTAGTGTCTTCTGTAGGTTGGTGCCTACAAAGATTGTAAAAGAGATTTCTATAAAAAGCAAAACTTTGTTGTGGTTTTCTCCCATAAGGGGTTCCACGTAAATCGTGTTCTTGTGTTGCATAATTGTTAGATCTTATGTGAATGATATTGTGCAATTGACATTATTGTGGATGTTAGTTTAAAAAAATAAAGAATTGTCTTATACCAATTCCCCCCACCTCAGTATAAGCATGTGCTCATCACCACCAATATCCTAACCTTTTTCACTTTGTTTTCCACAAAGGCAAGAGTCATCAAATCATTTGTTACAAGGCTTAACAACCCTACCAACATTTTCCAAATGCCATTTGAAATGATTTATGCTCCCACCACCCTCATTGCCAAAAAGGTTGCATTTTGGCTTGATTGAGTTTCCCACAAAATTGAATTAAGCCATGCAAAATCCTTTTCCTACAGCTTTATTAACTAATACAACAAAATATGTTGGAGTGAACAAAAATCCCCCATTGGGGTTTACAATTTAACTTTTAAAATAAATTTATTGAGAGTAAAACTTTTTAAAAATATAATCCCTAATACTAACCCTAAACATTTTTACATTTTTGGCTATGATTATAGTTGATAAAAATAAAAATAAACCCTAACTTCAACCTTAAAATTTTAAGCTCAAGATGCATTACAAACAAAATATTGAAAAATTTCTCATCTTTTGTGTTGTCATTGTGTAGAAGGAAATTGCAAAACAAAGGAAAATGTTTTGCCGCAGTGGAGGGAGATGTGTTGTAATTGTTAAAATGGAATGTGGCATTGAATATTGGATTTACAAATGTTATAATTCTACCTATGCTATGTACTTTTCTTCCTATGAGTGTAAACACAAGCACAAAAAATACCTATAAATCAAAAAATCAAAACTTTTTTAAAAACCTTAAATAGTTAGTGAATTTATAACATGTAGCTAAATAACAACTTGTTTGTGATTTTATTCATTAAATCACGAATTTCTCAAGTCAACACCCAAGCTTGACTATTAAAACATTCAACAATTGGAATCTCCATGGCAAAACTACCAAGTCACGATTACTTTTGAGTTTTTCATGACCTTGACTAGCATGTGTTTTATTAATTGTTAACAAGAGGTCCCCACTCTTGGATTACATATCCCATCAAATCCTCAAATTGTTCATATTGGATGGGTGCAGTATTGTCAACCCAAATCCAACCAGAAATGAGTTTTATTGCCTATTTAAACCTGCTATCAAAATTGAGACTGAATCAGAGACCTAAATGACTTACAAAATTCCATATAGAAAGAATGAATTGACAGATTTTGTTGGGTAAATATCCATCTTCATGAGCAGCATCCAATTATTTCAACTGCAAAACACATCTCCAAAGACTACTTCCTTGAAGGACTATCCGAAGCCCCTCAGCATTGAGGACCTTGTTCATAAGCTTATAATAGCAAAAATCAAAAACTCTCAAAACATTTCAAAGGCACGGTTTTTTTAATTTTACAAATCACCAAGCAATTTTTCCTATTATCTTCTGTAGTACTCCAAAGGAATGTTCTCTAAATATCATCATTCTTCAATATGGCACTAAAATCACCAAGTCCCCTCCCAAGAGCCGAACATATATCATTAGGGCCATTGCAAAACTCTTCCATAAGGCCATAGGCAAAGGAAATAGCAATAAAACAATCTCCCCTTTACATCCATACTAATATGTATATGACTGCATGACTGATAGATAGGCATTCCTGAAGAAAAATATTGGTTTCTATCTTGCATTAGCTATTTGTTGAAAAGTTTCTGAATTTACTAGTTATTTTAGTCTCTCAGAGCAAAAGAATTTGATTATAATTTCTACTCCTCAATCAGCAGCTTTAGAAGCCATCCATTTATGTATCTAACACCCCCATCTTAAGGCTTCCACCCAAATTAAGTCAGTATTTTTTTTTGTCTATGCTCTACATCTAACTGATTTTCTTTTGGAATTTTTTCTTGTCATACCTTTGTTTCCATAGTAGCCATTGTGCCTGTATCTAGTAACAAATTCAGAGTTTTGTTTGAATACTTTTCTGTTGTTGGCTATTCTCCACTTCCATCTTTTTATCTTTTGGATCTCTCCTTGTCTTGGATTTCTTCCCATGGTAATCATTGTACCTATACCTGGCAACAAATTTATAGTTGGAATTGTATAAACCTTCACAATGTCAATGGCTCCTTCAAGAACCATCTTTTTGTATTGTTGCCAGCTTCTCATGAGATAGAGTCACTAACAAGGGATTACTATAGAACTTCAACATCTTCTTCCTGGTTTTCTCTTGTTTCTGAAATTTATTCTAATCATTTTTGTTCTTCACCAATACCAGAAGATCTTCCTTGTAATTTTCTGATCTTCCTCTTCATGAATATGTTCCTATGGGACATTCTTTTCTTCTTGATGCACCAATGATTCCTTTTCTTTAAATTATTACATTATTGTTGTTTAAATTTTACTTCCTTGAGGGTTTCTTTTTAAGGGCTTTATCCTCATCATTTCTCCCCTAATGATTCACTTAGATACACTATTTTCCAGCAATTAAAGCACCAGAAGAGCAGGCATTCATAATCTATTTCCTTTCTCCAAGTTTCTTTTGAGCATCTGATCCTAAATGCTTCATTGGTTTTGTGAGGTCCATGAAAACATGATGCATGGGAGGCAACTTCTGAATTGTGTGTAACTTCATCCTGCCATTTTCCACATATCTCACAACATTTCCTCCTTCCGAAATTCCAACAAGAATTCATAGAACCTTATCCATATTGTGACCTGAGAAAAAGTTTTCTTTTAAGTTTAAAATGGGGAATTCAAGGATGAAGATATATCCTTGTGCTCTGATAAAACCGTAAATCTCTGTGAAAAATCAAAGCCTTGTCCTCTTCTTTTGAAAGATGACCAAATGAAACCCTTGGCCATAAAACAGATGTCTAACCCTCCTGTTGACGTGGTTTTTGCGACTACACCAACACAGAATAAAGTTGCCAACGGCTACTCTATCCTCTCTTGAACAAAGTTTCCTGCATGCTAAGATTGCGAGATAGATCATACATTTAACTTCAAGGTTCCTTCATGCAATAGAATACCCTTAGTTGGCTCGATGTGTTTTGCTGGTATTTCAAGGGGACTTACACAATTGTTCGACAACTGACAACAGACAGTAGATTAAGGGCTTTCACGTGGTTCGAATGATTTGGCAAGTGAGCACAAGTTTCCTAATTCTAACCAGGAATGAACTGAATTTAAAAGAGTGTAGGGCCTAAGAAGTTTACATTCTATCTAAGGACGGGACGTGGGATCAATCTTGACAGACTTCGACCAGACTCTGCTTCGCCTCACGTTGGACAACTTACACAAAGTCGGTGCAATCTTCAAGGGAGTGACAAGGGGTTTTCAAATTATAATTCAACATATAAGTACCATCAAAACGATGCATACACATACATGAATCACAATCGAAGTTAAGTTTATAAAGTTTTCCAGTCGACCACACAAGGCAAACTTGCCGTCAACAAGCTACTAGTGGTATGGATAAAAATGAAGTTGCCTCAATTAACTCCACAAGTCCACAACTAACATCTACTTGCATGAAAATGAAAACTACTCTACTTTACGCTACTTGAAGTTGAAGGGATGAAGAAACCTCGCTAGCTACTTATAACAAAGATAAATTCACCATTCAATGAAAGATCTTTTATTACAATAGTTTTCGCAACAATCTCTTACAAAGTTTTCAAAGGAAAACTTTCCTTCTCCTTCAAACTACGCTATGCTAAGATGTTACAACTAAAGTGTCTCTACTCTACTCTCTACTCTGATCTCTAAGCTTTGCTTCTACTAAAGTACAAATGAGGGGGACTCCCCCTTATATAGATGGCCAAGTCCAACGGACGGCTCAGATTACAATCGGCTGGATGGCCCAGATTATGCCACCTCAGCCCTAAACAAGATTCACCCTAAAAACCGCCACCAAGAGGAGTGGGGTAATAAATGAGCCATTAATGTCCACCATCCAAAAGATTCCCGTCTGGAAACACGTTCACACTGCTCTTGATCTTCTTGGACTTGACGTTGTTCTTCAACCTCTTCTTTGTCGCTTGAGTTATACTAAGTCTCAACACTTAGCCATTTTCTGCAACTTTTCTTCCTTCGAGGTTATGAAATGTCATCTTGGATTGACACTACTTCATCACTTAAGTCGCCCGCCCACAGCAATTCACAAACATTCCCTCCTGCCAAAACAAAGGAGAAAACATTAGAAACATTCATAATATAAACTCACCTTACTTACACGATTTTCAAAGCTCCTAACTTCCAGCGTTCACCGTTTCCTCACACCAACTTTTCTTTCTTCATGGTTTTTTCCATCTTGACTTCTGTAACTCCACTTTCCAGCGTGGCGTTACATAATTTCCCAGTCTCGTTCATCTACGGCTCAAAAGAAATTGCTCTTCCACGAAAGAACTTGGTAAAATTCACCTAAGTAGTTCCTTTCAAGTTCGTAAATGCCGGGTACATGAAAACGGCACCGCTTTCCTTCGAAAATTGCACCGAAATTTTCCCTTAGGAAAACTCATCAATTCGGTGCCCATCAAAATCTTTATCCTGAAAGCTTAGGTGAAGTGTGAAAGGCTTTAAAATCAACTCCCTGTCGAGGATCCTCAATACCCAGAAGAAAATTTTCTTCAGAACGCGTCAGATTCATGGGTATACAACAAACGGGTTCATTTAATTTTTTGAATTTTGAACCCTAGAAAATAATTTTTTAGCAAATTTAAACCATTTCTTCATCTGTAAACATTTCTTGTCGCTCTGACTTGAAAATATTTATCAACCCTGTGAAGCTGGCATCATCGGACTCCTCACCTGGCAATTTATTCATGTCTTGAGAAATTTCATCATCCTCCACGTCTAGGCGTAATTTCCTAAGGAAGAAAATATTTTGCCTTAGAAAATTTTCAAATCATTTAGCATTTTGAAAATTTTTCCTTAGGAAATTTTATTCATTTTCAATCCTTCCTGTGGTGAGAAATTTTTTATCAATTCACTTGGAAAATTTTAATGCCTTGATCACACTTGTATGTCATGGAGAATATTTTTTTAAAACCAACGCCTAACACCATTCTCCATCCTTGGACGTTTTCAAAGCTCCTCACAAGTTAAAGCGCACTTGGAGGGATGTGCTTCAAATTTAGACACTTAAAATATTCTAAAACCCACTCTTCCAGCCTGGGGCGCATTTAATAGGTTGAGCTTCAACTTTTGACCACTTTTCAAACTCCCACAGGTCAAGGGCGCATTTGGGCCATCAAGCTTCAAATTCAAATGCCTTAGTGAGAATTTCTAACCTCCAATATCCTCTTGGGCGCATATAGCTAGTGGTGGAGGAATTTTTATGCTTAGAAACTTCTTTCAACTTGCCAGGTGAAGTAGGCGCATTTTACCAAGGGTACTTCTAGTTTGCTCAAGCCTTAGAAATAATTTTGCCATTATGCAAGTTGGGCGCATTTCACCCCTTCTACATCCATTCTAACACTTAGAAAACATTCCAGCACCTCTCTTGAGCTGGGCGCATTTAGCATCATTGACTTTAAATTATCAAAACTTAGAGAAATTTGGCTCTCCTCTTTTTAAGGCGCAAAAGGTAGGCTCAACTTCAAGTTTTGAATACTTAGAATATTTTCATCACTCACCAAGGTTAAGGCGCAAATGGCATGTTGAGCTTCCAATTTTGACACTTAGAATATTTTGAACACCTTCCTTGGGGTATGGGCGCATTTCACAAGTAGCACAATTTCCAGACTCAAACTTTTCAACACTTAGCCTCCTTAGCTCCTAGGCGCATTTGGCAGGGGCAACTTCCAGTTTCGTGACTTAGAAAATTTCTTTGCACAGCCACCTTGTGATGGGCGCATTTCACAGGCTCTTCTTCCAATTTCAAGGACTTAGAATATTTTAAGTTCTTTCTTCACTTGGTGGGCGCATTTCAGCCATGGAGCTTCCAGTTTCAAGAACTTAGGAAAATTTTCAAGTGATCCCACAAGCTAGGGCACATATCATAGGGGGAGCTTTTAATTTGTGCACTTAGTCCAATTCCAAGTTTGGAACCTCAAGGGCGCATTTGATAGGTTAAGCTTCCATTTTCTACGCCTTAGTCAATTTTGGAATCTTGAACCTCAGGGGCGCAGATCACAGGGGAAGCTTTGAGTTTTTCATACTTAGGAAATTTTCCCAAGTCAAGAAGGGGGCGCATTTGACCCATGGAACTTTCAATTTTCAAACACTTAGAACATTTTCCCTCTTCACCTTGTCTTCAAGGCGCATTTACTAGGGTCACCTTCCACTTTCCAAGACTTAGAAAATTTTTTACTTGACTTTCTCTTCAAGGGCGCATTTCATGTGGGCTGCTTCCAATTTCCAATGACTTAGAAAAATTTTAAGCCACCCCCTCAAGCTAGGGCGCATTTAGGACCCCCTACTTCCAATTTTTGATACTTAGAAAAATTTTGAAGCTCCACATGCAAGTTTAGGCGCATTTTGGGGCTTGAGCTTCAAATTTTGATGACTTAGAGAAAATTTCATCAAGCTTTAACCTCAAGGGCGCATTTGGAGGGGTATGCCTTCATTCTTCAAACACTTCAAGAATTTTGATCTGTCTTTGGCCTTTTAAAGCAAGTTTTGATGCTGGACCTGAAAAAATATCAAACTTGGTGGATTTCTTGTCCTTTGCCAGATTTAGGGTGACTCGATCATGCTAACCCTAATTTGCTATTTTTAGAAAGTTTATCAATTTTGCACTTCAAGCTAATTTCAAGCTCCAAAAAGGTTGGATTTTGCTTTGTTCTGAACCTCGGGATGCGTTTGTGCTGCTGATGCCTGATATTTGTCTGCACCTACTATTTTTAGAAAGTTACTAAAAATAGCAGTTGCTCAGAATGTCCTCAAATCTCACGTGCTGAATGCCCGAAGTGTGGTGATCACAGTTGGATGCTGCATTTGCCTGACTTTCGTGTTCCATCCTTGATTTTAGGAAACCCTAATTCCCCTGCCCAAGTCTGCCAAAAATAGTAAGTGCCTGATTTTCTGTTCTCTGCAACTCCGTTCGTCTTGAAATTCGCGCCATGGGATCTTTGCTCGGTACACTTGACTTCCATTCATCACTGACATCCACGGCGACTGCTATTTTTGGCATGTTTACGGAGGTAACACTGTTATAATGCTTTAGCAGAGACTTCCACAACTCGTTTGACAGTCGAATGGCCGCGCTCCTCACCGCATGCTTATTTTCTTGACATAGGGAAATTACAAGCGATTGCTATTTTTGCTTTGTTCACGAAATGCCCTACTATAAATAATCCCAAGTACTCATTTGCCTTCAAATTTTACCGGCGGATAGCTTGAAAGATCTTGATCGCGGTGGTATACAGGATTTTGAGATTCTTTTATCGAGTTGCAGGGGCTGGCGTCCCCTCAAAAACCCCGTCCAGTTCGGGGACATCCGGTATTAGGGGCTGACTGAGACAGCCGAGGACCCGTCCCTTTGAAAAAACTCGAAACATCCTGGGGCAGAGGCCAGCGTTGACCAGGGCGGAGGTGACAGGTCCGGGGCGAAGAGACGGGCCCAGGTCCCTCAATAAATCTCGAGGACGGCCGGCCGTCCCCCACGTTTTGAAAGCCAAAAACATAAATTTTAAAACATGAAATTTAAAAAGGTCGGCCCTGCCTACGTGGCATGTGTGGAGCGAAGTGTTTTATAGTTACAAGACTAAGCCCATTTCCAAAATGACCTTTCATGATGGCCGAAACGAGTCGAAGACTTAGCTCTGGTACTTTTCATGAGACTACGCAGACTTCGCCGAACCATAGGACTCGGCAGACTGCCAGAACTCGCCGAGATTTTGTGCCTGTTGAGATTCAACCATTTAATTAAATTTTTTTAAAAAAATTGCAATCTTTAATTACAAATTTTAATTAAATGGTATGCGCCATGAAAGGGTTGTGTGGTGGTTTTGAAGAGTCTTCATTTGGAAGCAGTGGCCGGGGGCTCCGCCCTCTGACCACCACCCACTTTATGCTCCTTTGTGACGAGGCGCCCGGCTGCCGGGAACCTCGCGGCGCGCTGACCCTCTTGGGCGCACAGACCCCCTGGGCCTTGCCCAGCCCCAGGCGTGCCCCAGACCCCCTGAGGCCTTGCCCCCAGACCCAGCCAAAAGCCGCGCGCCTTGACCCGCGAGCATTGCCCGCCAGCCCCACGGTGACGCCCCGGACCCAGCGAGGGGCGCACCTCGATCCTGTTGGGGTGTTTCCCCCAAAACCTCATTAAAACTATAGGTCTAAGCATGTTATAGGCCAATGATGAATCATGATCATTAAACCTACAAAATACATATCCCCTGTTGCAAATCTTTGCATCTTTTGCAATCAATGCCATAATCAAGGATTATCTTGTTCCATACATTAGACATACGATATTGTATTTTGATTTTCATAACAAACTTTAAAACTATATGGCAGCAATGTAGCCTTTGGGCATTTTGATATAAGTTTATAAATTATAACTTGGAGGTTGTTTTATGATTTGTGTAACTGTATGTTAATTTTGAATGCGTATTGACTATTGACTTTGAGTATTGGCATAATGTTGAACACAAATGTTATATGTTAATGTTCTATAATGTGTATCATGCATGCCTTATTCATGTTATCTATTAAATATTTAAAATTTCCCTATATTTTTAAAATTTTCCCTATATTTTTATATAGCCGTCCCCTGCCGTCCCTAATTTTGGCCTCAAAAATCGGAAACTTGGGGACTCGTCCCGCCGTCCCCTACCGTCCCCGTCCCGGAAACTTGGGGTAACCTTGCTTTTTATCCCTCATTTTGGGTCCCGAAGCTGGAAACCCTAATTCAACTTGCATGCATATCAAACGACCTCTGTTTGTCCTTGTTTTTCTTGCATTGCGATCAGTTTGTGATTCTGAAGTGCTGGGAAGCGGCTGCCGGAATGTATATGCTAAAAATAGCAAGTTTCTTAATAAGTGACTATCTCCGTTTGCATGTCACATCACTGGGAAGCTCTCGAAAAACCCATAAAGAATATGCCGACATGCAAAGAAAACCCTGACATGCAAACCCTAAAAATAGCCCCGGAAGACTGAATTCTGAAAGTCGTTATCTCGCTTTGCATGTCACACCATCGCGAAGGTCTCAGAAAACCCAGAAGGAATCTCCAGACATGCGTTGAAAAACTCTGCATATAGGCCCTGAAATTGGCTCTGGAAGCTTAACTGCTAAAAATAGTAAGTCCTCTGTTTCAGCTCAAATTTCGCACGCGAGCAGCTTGGTGTGTTCTAAATGCAACATGACTGTCGGAATTTCAAAAATGTTGACGGAACACTTATGAAATTTCAGTGAAAACCTGCTGGAAACACACTGACATCAACGTTAGTCTCAATTTTCAATTTATTCACCTTACTTGACCTCAGATTGGCTGAAAAGATGGAAACCCTAATTCTATAGACTTGGCCAAATTTCACGCTTAGGCTCACATACGGGAACGTCCCCAAAAGGCAGACATCAGAAAAGAGACAGAGAGAGAGAGACAAAAACCAAAGCCAAAAGACTAGAATGGAGCAAAAATTAGGGGTCCCCATCTAGAATGGGGTGATGTGTGAAAACGTCACAACACTTCCACAGTTTCATTTCCTCCCCATCTACTTTTGTAAATCCTCCATACTGGACCAGACCCCGATAAATGTACAAATTATGGCTAGACCTGATAGAAGAATCACTACTAATACTAAAGCTGCATTTTCTGCCAGTATGATTGATTCTTCTTCTGGTAAATTATTAAGATATTTCAAATTTCTATTCAGTTCTGATCTCTACTACATTACTATAACTCCATTTCTTCTTTGGGAATGGCGTGAGATCCACCCTGGTCCTCAAACAGACAATGTTTCCCAATCCTCTCCAACAGATTTTGACCTAAAAAATTAAACAACTCGAGCTAAAGATATACTGCATTTTCTAGAAGAGAAATTTTCTAATGCATGAATTCTTTGAATTTTATCCTAGACAAATACAAACAAAAATTCAAAACTGGTAATTTACATGTCTTTGCATTGTGTCTTTATCAATTCTAAGTATTATCCTTTCTTAAGAAAGGAAATACAATAGCTCGATCAAAAACTTCTTTTTTCCATTTGCATAGCGATGTTAAATCTTTTTGGGTGATTTTTTTGCAAACTTTATCCCAGCCAAACACAAACAATGTAATGATCCACCCTAGTTTGCATAAAAAACTTTTCGCAATTTCACCTACTAATTGGTCCAGGCATATCGTCAAACAATTCACTCAATGTTGCTCTAAGTTTGTAATCAGTTTGTTCTTAGCAGATGAATGATTGACTTGAGGAATTATTCTCAATATAGATTTCTCACGTAATTTAACAAATGTACAACATAAATAGTGAACAACATGGATTGGATTAATTTATACAAGAATTCCAATATTCAGAGGCCCACTCAATATTAGAGATAATTTCCCGGTAATATTGAGTTTAACTTTTAAACATTCACAGCCACTAGAATCAAATTTTAATAAGCATTCTGACCTGTTTTTTTAATGTTCAAAAAATACTTGCAGCTGAGCCCAAACTTAGCATTCGGAATCGACTAGCCCTGCGTTTACAAGAAACTCCCTAATAATTCCCGTGTATCATGTTCCAGTGATGAAGACCATTAGCAAACGGTGGTTTTTTGATCATTTGACACACCCTCCCTAACACCTTATTTAATCAATTATGTCTTGTAGCGGCTTCCTTTGTCTAAGCGGCAACTGACAAAAGGTTGAATAGCCTTGCAATGTCTCCTTAATATTCAGAAACTCCATGTCTCTTCATTGGTCTTCAAAACGTCACTTCACCAGGTCCAAAAACAATTAATCACCACACTGTAATGTCCCCATTTTTAGCACTTCACTTTTCAGTGATTGATAGCCTATTCCCGGTGTGCTGTCAGCGAGTCAGTGGCAGAATTAGGGTTTCCGACTGCTTGATGGGTTCTTTTGAAGATTCGGGGGTTTGTATGTTGGAGTTTGGCTGTTTGGATTCTGGATTCCTTCTGGGTTTTCAGAGAGCTTCGCAGAGGTATGACATGCAACTGCATCGGGCAACCTTTCCGGACTTACTATTTTTAGTAAGTTATGACGGCTACATCTCGGAGTTTGGGATTTTGGATTGCGGATTCTTTCTAGGTTTTCAGAAAGTTTCGCAATGGTATCGCATGCACTTTGATCCGAGCAACTTTCCGAATTTACTATTTTTAGTAAATTCTATTTCTGGCAGTGGTCCTGTTGGCTTCAGTTCAGTTGGCTTCCTTTTGCAGTCAGTTCAGTTGGTATGGTTGTTTTGGCCTTTTGATGCATTTTTTGGAGAGATAAGTATTTTAATTAAAATAATGTTATATTTTAATGTTATAACCCCTTGGCCTAGCTTCATGACTTTAAGTTGTTCTAAAAAGGGGGACCTCATGGGTGGACGCATCATCAGGGAAGGTTTTAATAATTCTAAGGTCAAAATTGCTCTTGGAGGAGGGGCGCCAACTTTGGAGAGCTTGTTTTTTTATTTTAAAATGATTTATATCCTTCTTGAAATGGGACGCCACCTTGAAGCTTGGTCAATGGTCAAGTCAAAACCTAAAAGAATCTTGAGGAATGGGCGCACCTTCTAGAAGCTTCTAGAGGTGTCTTCTCAAAGTTATAAAAAGGAGGCTTGGATCCTCATTTCAACATCTTATGTCTTGAATATTGTTATGCTGCCGAAATGGTGCTGGATTGCTTCGAGGAATGAATGCCTCCTAGCCTTGGCTCGACTTCGTGCTTGAGAGATAGCATCTAGTGGAGAAGTTTGCTTGTTGTTGAGAGGATTTTGTAGTGAGGTTTGCATTGTAGCTTGAGTTTTGCTTTGTAGTTCAGTTTATTGCATTTCTTATCAAAAATCTGGAGTTGCTGATATCATGGCTGATCTGTAGTTTCATTCATATCATTGAAAATAAAAATATGCTGGTTATGGGTATTGTCTCATTGTGTTTCCATGGCAAGGGCGCCCCTATTTGACAAGTTTCAGATTTTTTGACAAAGCATTGAATTTTATAAAAGAAAATCGCCCTTCCTTGAGGGCCGTACAAATCTGTACTTGCTTTGAAATTCGTGCAAAAAAGGATACAACAGTTTGGGGTCATTTAATGGTTCTTACTTGGGCGCCATTATGTTAGGAAGGTAATGCATGTGATTTGAGGTCTTTAGGTTGAGGAATGAGTGAGTTGTGAGCATTTCAATAGGGTTCTGTATTGCTGGTTAAGTAATTTCAGTCCATGTTCAGTTATATGAGTTTGCTTAAAGTCCATCTTTTGAGTTGGGTTTGGAAGGGAAGTCATTGTGAGCATTGAGAAGACATTATACTTTATTGCAGCATTGTTAGACCTTCCTATCTTATGCTCTTGACAGGCAATCTCTACTATATTGTAGGTTGAACAGTAGTACTGTCAACATCTTCTAATCTTTCACTTCATGCATTGTAATACCCACTAAATAAGTGGAAGAGGCTGGCTTGCCACCTATTTTATGTTTTGAATTGCATTGTAGTAATTAGCATCTCCGCCTTATGGTAGCTCCATTCCCACTCTGGGTCTGAAAGCACATTCTTGGCGTTGAGTTTACTTTCAGCAATTGTAGTTGGTAGGGATCCTCTGACCACATGCTCGCCGTCATCTAGCGCATTCTTGGTTAGTGTTATTCAGTTCAGCATTGCATTGAGATCCTCTGACCATATGCTAACACCTTGCCCATCTCGGGATCCTGGTGTACATCCTTGGTTAGAGTTGAATTCCGCATCGTTTTGGTTTAAGTGCTAACCCTAACGGATGTGTGTTGCATTGCTTATTGTAATCAAAAATTAAAAAAATTTGGTTCGGAATATTCCAGTGGTATCAGAGCCATGCATCCTGCCATCCTGTGCCCATCAAGGTTCAGTTGACAGTTGAATGACAGAGAAATCAGTTTCTACACCTGAGGTCAGAACAGAGTTCAGTTTAGCTTTCAAAAGTTTCAAAGATGTGTTTTCTAAGGTCTAGGAATCGTGAGAAGTCAGATTCAACTTTGGTATTTGAGGAAGGAAAAGTTAGTGTTGCCATAAGGGATTTCATTGAGTATGCCGAATAGTACAAAAGACAATGTGAACATGAGGCTGCCATACTCCATGAACAATATCAAAACATGCCAGATGATTATAGGAACAATGTTTCATTTGATTCCTATTTGAATTGTGTGGCGTTACTGAAGCCTGAAAAGTTGGAGATGGTGAACCACATCAGGAAAATGATAAAAAGGGAAGCAGAACAAGCTTTGGTTGAAGGATCAAGGGAGAAGCAGAAGTGCCTATTTGTGGTTTGCAGCCCACAAACAAGCATGTTGATGAAACCTTGTCAGTTGAAGAATGTGTGCAAGAGCCCCACAATACTTCCCGAGACTTGCATGTGATAGCAAGTGATGAAGATCAGAACATAGCAGCAGTCTTGAATCCTACTTTGGATTCAACCCATGGAGGTCTTGAGAGAAATGACTTCACAGAAGATTTCAATAGTACAGTTGTATGGGATGAGAATGCTGAAGAAGAGCAAGTAGAAGGAAATACTGATGGTGCCCTTGAATCAGCCTATGACCATTGCCAAAGTGATAATGTTGGCAATGATTCCAACATGTTTGTACCAGCTCTTGTTGAAGGTTTGGTGATGGATAGTTTCCCTCTTGTTGCTGTTCAAACTCCTCAAGAGTTTTCACAAGAAG
>VDFB02067819.1:0-23626 GCA_007258455.2 Sequoia sempervirens | reverse complement strand
TCTGCAAAAAAAAAAAAAAGAAAATTGAAGAGTTAGGAAACAAAGTCAAAGACTCAAAAGTCAAAAGTCAAAACACATTTTATCAAATTCTAAGATGCATGTGAAATAAACTTAAAATTTAAAGACTGTGAATTTTATACCTGGTGGCAAAGTGGTTCTTCCTCTAACAGCCAACTCTGAAGAAAAGAGATTACCAGTTGCCTCCCTATATATATCCATCTCCCTGACGATGAGGTCTCTCACTGTAACCTCAGGTTCCATCCTCTGAATGCATGTTGTGAGCCCCTCCATAACCTCTCCATTAGGATCTGAGAAGCTCTCTGAGAAGAGAAAAGAAGGGTTGAGGAAGTACCCAGCTGCATGGATGGGTTGGTGGAGTTGATTGTTCCACCTCTTATCAACAATCTCCCATATGGGATCAAATTTGAGGCTGTCCCCCTTGTAATAACTTTTGATGGCCTCCTTGGCCCTATCCATGGCCTCATAAATGTATCCCATTGGGTTTTCATCCCCATCTACCAAGCAGAGGACTCTAACCAAGGGCTCCGACACCTAGATTAAAAATACAAAAAGATCAAAGTTAGAAATTTATAATGAAAGGCTTAAAGTTAAATTAAAAAACATATATTTATATTGAACTTGAGATTAAAAGTAAAATCAAAGTTTGGAAGTTACCTTCACGATCTCTGTAGCTTTTTGTGCAAACAAGGGGTCGAAGACTATTGCAGAAATTCTATCTCCTTCGGCCTTCTTTGAATATGAAGAGTCATTCCATGCTTGACTCACGAACATTTGTCTTAGAGAGCCCAAAGAATCCAAAATGCTTTGCAACGTTAGGAAAATTGTTGCAAACCTTGTGGCACCCGATCTCACCAACTCCTTCCCTTGCGTATGCTCTCTCATCAAACTAAGAACCCAAGGGTGATTGTAGATATATTTTGTGATGCTCCTTGCATCATCTACAATCGGTGCCACCCAAACAAGTTTGCCTATGTCCTCCAAAAGAAGGTCAAAGCAATGAGCCGCACAAGGTGACCAAAAGAGTGATGGATGTCTACTCTCAAGCATCCTTCCAGCTGCCACATACGCTGCTGCATTATCTGTGATGACTTGCACCACATTAGCAATCCCCACCTCCATCACAACTTCTTCCAACAATGTACACAATGTATCTGTAGTTTTTATCTTGTTGGAAGCATCCACCGACTTCCAAAACACAAATTCACCTTTGGAAGCAACCAAAAAATTAAGGATGGTGTGGTTTCTCCCATCCGTCCACCCATCAGAAAGAATTGAGCAGCCAAATTTTTTCCATTTATTTTTTTGCTCTTCCACCACATGCATTGCCCTTTCGGTTGCATTTGTGAGCAACCTACAAGTACAAAGTAAACTAATTAAATAAGTACAAAATTGTAAGTTATAAACAAAAAATAGCTTGAATTCAACATAAATAATAAATTAATTTAAATTTTAAATGAAAGAACATAAAATTTAAGTTGATTTGTCACTTACTTCCCACTCAAATCTTTGCGAGAAGGTGGCTTGAAGCCTTTTCCCGCAACTATCAATGAAGTGACCATATTGTGCCAATAGGGACTATTCGCTACATTGAATGGTATGTTATTGAAATACTAAAAATCAGCACATGCCATGGTAGCATGTTCATGCACCTCCTTGTTCCACCCTGTAGCCTCCAATGATACCTGTGCTCCTGGTGTGTTTCTTGGCACAAAAAAACTCTGTGGGTTGCGTGAAGATGAAGGTGGTGGTGGCATTGGCACTCTAGTCGAACTAGAGGACAAGGGGGGCCTAGAGGATGCTGTGGCTGTGGCTGTGGTGGTTGAGCCATGAGTGCGAATCCGTGGACCACGAAGAGAGCCCACAATGCCAACAATATCTGGCTCTGCATCCTCATCTGACTCTATCTCCATGTGCTCGGCCTCGTGCTCCTGAGTCCCATGGGCATGCGCATGTCCACTGGCTATGGCTGCTACTATGGCTTTTTTAGCCCTCTCCTTTTGCATTTTTTTTTCCTCAGCAAGTGAAAGTAGGGCAAGCATCTCTCTTCTAATCTCTTCTTTGGGCTTCTCACAAACCTTGGCATCACGCTGAGGAATGCTTGCTAGATGGTATTTGAGGCGATTTATGCCTCCATGATATGTTCTTTTGCATTCACCACAAACAACTGTTCCAGGCACTGGCCCTCTGACACCATATTTCCATGTAGGGTCTCTAGCCCCTGCAGGACGAGTGCCTGGAACCCATGATGATGCTGTGTGAGGGGTGGAAGTTGAGGGGGTGGGGGCGGAACCTGATGCTGAGCCTGAACCAGAGCCAGAAGCCATTATAGTGTGTAATGTGTATTCACTGATCAATGATCAATCTACACATTCAAAAAATAAGCACAACATATTAGTTTTTTAATATAAAAAAAATTTAAATACAACCTAAAATCATCAAAACTTAAAAAATCTAAAGCTAAATTCCATTTAAATTGATACAAATGTGCTTAAATGAATTATCAATTAACATTATTAACTAATCTTATCATTCTACACAAAAAATGAACCTAGGTCTGAAAATTTCAAAAAATAGTGAAAAAAATGAAAAAAATCAGCAAAAATCAACAAAAGATTGTGATGAATTTTGTTTTTTGGATTCTAAATGCAAAAAAATTGTTTCTTTGTGCTCTATCATGTCTTTTTTTCAATTTGGAATGAGTATTTTGCAAGAACAATGAAAGAAAATGATTAATCAAAAACAAAAAACAAAAACAGAAACCCTACCTTTGAATCGAATTTCTCTTCAAAATCCACACAAAATGGCGTTTGAATCTTCTCTCCTCGATGGAAAATCGTTGGAAATGATATCTCCTTGCTTGGGGGGGGTTTTCAGCTCCTTACACAAAGTATCAATTGATTTTGAAATGAAACGAAGAAGATAAAAGACGTTTTTTTTGCTTTATCCCTGCGCACGCGAGTTTTTGGCTCGGACTCGCGAGTTTTTGGCGAGTACTCGCCATAAAAACTCGCGAGTTTTTACCAAAAACTCGAAAAAACTCGAAATTTAAAGGTGGCGAGTTAAACTCGTAAAAACTCGTTTTGGAAAAAAACTCCGGAGTTATTAAAAACTCGCCGAGTTCTCTGCGGGTTTTCCAACTATGGCTGATTTTATGACCAGTCCTCTTTGTATTTCTTACATTCTAAGTTATTGAGTTCTTTTGTTTTGGGTGTTGTCGCCTTATGACATAGGTTGGGTTTGGGTTCACCCAAGGCATGGCCTTGGCATTTCAAATATTGAAAATTAAAACACTTTCAAACCTAGACAAAACTTAAAAAACAGATAGTCAAAAACACATTGGGAAGGAGATGGAGAAGGTGTTGCTCACTCCAAGACATCAATGTCTTCTTGTTGGCACCTAAAATAGTGTGTTTTCCATTGAAGGTCAAGGAATGAAGTGGGAAAACCTTTATGTCATATCCAAGAGAAGGCATTTTGGTTCAAATGCTTTACTACTTTTTAAAACCAAACTTGTCATTTGGTGCAACTAATGGATCACTTGGCAGCAGCCAATGTTCATTTGTTTTTTTGACATTTTATCTTAGTTGCTAGCTTTTAACTTTTGTTTATTTATATAGTTATTTTATAATAAATATTAGTTGATTTAATAAATAAATACCTTTATAAAATCATATATATATATATATATATGAACAGTGCATTGTGCATCTATCCATGAATAGGGGTGCATATTGATCTATTCTACCCACATCTAGTGGGGTATCCAAAGATGCTCTATCCCCTCTTGAAAAACTACCTCGTATGCTAAGACTGCAAGAAAGATCATACGACAATTCCAATGTTTTAGTTAGGTGTGGATAAGCTCTGTGGTCGTTGTGATTTTCCGAGAACACAAAGGGATTTACTTTGGCAAGTTACTTATAAAAGCAAAGGCGCGAATATAGTATCATTTTGGAATTTTTCTGACTTTAGATTAAAAAAAGTGAAAAAAGAGTAAGGGTTTAGAAATCCTATGCTATTCCTACGAAATCAAGAGACGGCAAGGATTGAGTGAAACTAAATAAACAATACTTTGTTTCGCCACGCTAAACGACAACTACACAAAGCAAGTGCAATCTTCTAGGATTTGTGCTTAAGATTTCTTTACTACGAACAATACCATCAATAGAACAACATTATTTGAAGTAAACATTGAAGCATCCACATCAAAAGCTTAGTCTAACTTTACGCATTGAATGAAAAGCATCCACTCAAAGAAAGTATTGTTGTGACCTTTTCACACATCGCCCCATTCAAGATGGGGACCCCTAATTTTTGCTCCATTCTGGTCGTTTTGGCTTTGGTTTTTGTGTCTCTCTCTCTCTCTCCGTCTGTCTCTTTTCTATGGTCTGCTTCCTGGGGACGTTCCCATCTGCAAGCTTCAACATGAATTTGGCCAAGTCTGAAAATTAGGGTTTCATCGTTTCTGGTCAGTCTGAGGTCAAATAAAGTCAATACATTGAAAATTGAGCTTAACATTGTTGTCAGCATGCTTCCAGCAGGCTCTCAGCAAAAATTTATCAGATTCCGAGGTACTTACTATTTTTAGTAAGTGCACAATTCAGGGCAATTTATGCGGCCTTTTGAGATTCCGTGATCCTGCTTTACTTGATCGAACTGTCGGGCTACTCGCGCAAAATTTGGCCAACGGATAACTTACTATTTTTAGCGATCCGGCAGGGATGGGTTCGAGTCGCGGTCGCGGAGATTTTCTTTGCATGTTGGCATATTCATACAGGTTTTCAAGACCCGGCGATGATATAATAACATGCGAGAGCCGAGAGATGACTACTTCGAGTTGACATTAGAGGCTATTTTAGGGTTTGCATGTGAAGTTTCTTTTTGCATGTCGGGTGATTCTGATGCAGGTTTTGAGAGCGCTGATGGTGTGACAATACAAAGCGGATTCTCTCACTTTCGATGGGAACTTGCTATTTTTAGCGAGGTGTGTCAGCGGTAGCCTCAATGATTCGGGATCGAGTTGATCGCAATGCCGCAGAAAGCGAACAAAGCGAAGACCTTTTGATCATGCGGTGCAAGTTAAAGTTTCGGCAGACCTAAAATAGGCATCAAAAGTCAAAATCTTCGAAAACCGATGTAAACCACCGCGATCAGTATCCTTCAAGCTATTTGCTGGTGAAATTTCGAGTCAAACGGAGCACTTACTATTTATAGTAAGTCAATTTGGAAACTGGCTAAAAATAGTAAATCAAGCGCATGCGTCAGTATCGGCAGACAGGTCACGTGGTGAGGAGCACCTCATTCAAATTTCAGGTCAATCGGAGCAATGAAGCTATCAGAAACAAGAGGTTACTATTTATAGTAAACTATCCACCAGAAACAGGCTATAAATAGCAGGGTGACTAAAAGTGGCAGTGTCAGCAAGGTAATGAGGTCGCGAGGATCCAGTGTTTAAAATTTCATGGCAATTTGAGCTTCCGAAGTACGAAAATCAAGAGGCTTACTATAAATAGCAGGACATGAAGCAGGCTGGCAGAGGTCGAGAAAATGTCTAAGTCTGAGTTTCATCCTGCAGGTGCCTCAAAATGCGCCATGCTTGCCTTCAAGATGATCAAAAATATTTTATGAAATGAGTTCATCCTCCTGCCCCCCAAAATGCGCCCAAGCTAGAAATGGTCAATGAAAGTCAACTCTTTTCATCCTGAAGGCATGTCTAAATGCGCCCAAGGGAACTCAGAGAAAAAGTTGAGAAATTTTCTAAGTGCAAAAATCCGCCACCCACCTCCAAATGCGCCATCCTTGAGTTGATTTGAAAATTCTCTAAGTGTTGGGCTTCATCCTTCATCAGGGGCAAAATGCGCCCAAGGTGTAAAAGTCAAAGGAGAGTCAAAGTTTTCTATCCTACTCATGACAAGAAATGCGCCCACCTCAAGCTTCTTGTTGAAAATTCTTCTAAGGCATTGGTATTTCATCCTCCACCATGGCCTAAATGCGCCCATGCAAGGAAAGGGTCAAAGATTTGAAAAGAAGTCAAAAGGTGTTATAATCTCATCCACCTCACCATGCTATTTGCGCCCAAGAGGCAGTCAGCAAGTCAAAGGAGTTCATCCGCCTCATGCATCAAAATGCGCCCAAGTTTATCCTGCACATACATAGAAATGCGCCCATGCAGCAAATGGTCAAAGCAGTCAAAAGTTTTTGTCCTCCTCTATGTGCAAAATGCGCCCACCTCATAAAAGAGTCAAGGAAAATTTCTAAGTAAAGTTCATCCTTCTTGCATGGCAAAATGCGCCCAAAGTGGGCCATGTAAAGACAAAAAGTGAAGTTGAAGAGTCATCTAGTGGATAGGCTCAAATGCACCCATGTTTAAATAGTAAATGGTGAATGAGGGTGGTAATTAAGGTGAAAAGTATTGCCAAAGCGTGGTGAAAGGTGGTAAGTGTTAGGCGCTCAAGGTGGTGAAGGAGAGTATTGGGCGTGATTTTTGAATTTCCTCCATCATGTGTAGAATGCGCCCAAGGTGGTGGGCCTTAGAGAAATTTTGCTGGGCGTGTGTGTTAGAAAATTGCCTATGTGTGATTTTAAATTCCTCTTCAAATGCTATATGCGCCTAGGGAGATGGGAGTCTTAAGGTGATTTTAAATATTTTCTAAGGCGTAGGAAAATTTGCTAAGGCGTGGTGAACACAAGAAAATTGCCTAGGCGTGGTTTTTAATTTTTCCTCAAAGTGTGCTATGCGCCTAAGGTGGAGTATAAGATGAAGTGGTGAGAATCTCTTCTAAGGCATTGGGGCTTCAAATAAATATTTTTCCAAATGTGAAGTAAAATGCAAGGTGGTGTTAGAGAATAAAATCTGCTAGGCGCCTTCATAAAAAAAAAAATTTCTAAGTGAGGTTGATATTTTCACAGGCAAAGTTGATCAAGTTGGATATAAAATTTTCTAAGGCAAGATTTTCGAAGTGATTCAAAAATTTTCTAAGGCACCAAATATTTTCTCCCTTAGAAAAATGCCCAAGTCTAGAGAGGTGATGGAATTTTCCTGAAACATGAGCAGAGTTGCCAGAGGTGAAGTCAGTGATTGCCAACTGCACAGAATTGATACAAATTTTCCAAGTCAGAGCAAAATTCTCAGAGGGGATCGAAGAACGAGGACAAAATTGTTGAAAGAATAATTTTCTAAGGTTCAAAATTCAGAGAAATAAAATGAACCCGTTTGTTGTGCACCCATGGGTTCGATGCGTTCTGGAGAAAATTTTCTTCTGGGTATCGAAGATTATCAGTGAGGAGTTGATTTTAAAGTCTTCCATGCTTCGCTTTGGATTTTGGGATAAAGATTTTAAGTGAGCACCAGGTTGATGTATTTCCTAAGGGAAATTTGAAAATTTTCTAAGGCAAAAATGAAGAAAATGTGTTTTCAAGGTAAGATCCTCCAGACGATGAATTTGAAAAGAATTGCCTAGATGAATTTGCTTCAATCCTTCGTGAAGATAGTTTTCTTGAGGCAGAGATCTTATGTGAGCTCGGCCAGTGAAATGAATTTCTCAAAGATAAAAGTTTGTCTAAGCATGAGTTTGAGCATAAAGTTAGCGTTGGCAGCAGAAAGTTGGGCGTGAGGATGTCAATTGAATTGAGTTAAAGTTTATATCATGAAGTATTCTAATGCTTCTCCTTGCTTGTTTTCGCGGGGAGGAGCGTTGAAGCTTGAAACACGATGTCACGGAAGTGGAAGCCACGATGAAGATGAGTTTCAATCTCGAGGAGGGAAAATTTGCAAGAAAATGGCTAAGTGTTAAGACTTGAGGTATAACTTCGAGAATTAGCCGAGAAGTAGAAGACCCTCAAGTGGAAGGAAATCAAGAACAAAACTTCAAGAAGAAGATGCGAGAGCGATTAATGAGCAGCGATCTACAAATGAAATCTTCTAGAAGGAATAATGGACATTATGGCTCATTTATTACCCCACTCTCCTTTGTGGCAATTTTTAGGGCAAATCTTGTTTAGGGCTGAGGTGGCACGATTTTAGCCCCTCTATTGATTGTAACCCTAGCCGTCCTTTGGGACTTGGCTAGCTATAAAAGGGGGAGTCCCCCTCATTTGTAAATCATCAGAATTAGATTAGACATTGGAATAGTAGACATTGAGAGAGCATTAGCATTAGAGCTAGATAGTGTAGCATTGTAGAGCATTTTTGCATAATTTGGAGAAGAAAGAAAGTTTTCCCTTTGAAAACTTTTGAGGCGATTGTTGTGTAACACATTTTATGATAATAGATCTTTTCATTGATGATGGAATTCGTCTTGTCATGAAATGCTAGCAAGGTTTCTTCTTCCTTCCGTATCCAAGTAGCTTAAATTCATGCAAGTAGCTTACTTTGATGTGTGGTGTTTTGAGATAAGCAGCTTTATTCCATACCACTAAGCGGCTGTTGATGATAAGTTTGCCTTGTGGTCAAAATTTGGACATTACATTGAGTTAACCGGTTGTGATTTATGCTTATAATAAATTAAGATTTGTGATGGTGTATGCATGTTAAGTCATAATTTGAACACCTTTGCTATTTCCTTGAAGATTGCAGGATTTTCTTTGAGGTGTCCAGAAGCCCGGAGCTAGGTGAAATCCGGTTGAAGTCTATTGAAACAAAGCTCCCCATATCCTGCATTTAGAATAGAACATAAACTTCTTAGGCCCTACACCCTTTAAATTCAGTTCATTTCCGGTTAGAATTAGGAAACTTGCGCTCACCTGCCAAATCATTTGAATCACACAAAAGCCCTTAGTCTACTGTTTGTTGTTAGCCGTCGAACAATTGTGTAAGTCCCCTTGACATACCAGCAATATCACATCGAGCCAAACTGAGCCTATTCGCACTCAAGGAACCTTGGAGTTGAAAGCATGATCATACTCGCAATCTTAGCATGCTGAATACTTTGTTCAAGAGAGGATAGAGCGTCCGTTGGGAGACTTTATTCTGTGTTGGTGCGGTCTCAAAAACCACGTCAACAAGTATGAGCTAAGTTTCACTAATCTCTACTATCAATCTATCATTCCCTTAACATGCATTTAAATAGAATTCTAATTCAAATCTGCTTTACAAGGAAGAGAAATATGCAACCATGCAACCATTTGACAATGAAAGGATTCAAAGCATCTCATGCATTATGAACTTTATTATCAAGATAGTCTTTAACAACAATTTCATAAAACTCTCTCTCATTATCTATGCTCTATTGCTCTACAATCTCTTCTATCTCCTCTAATCCTCTATATCATGCTCTCTTATGAGAGAGTGAAGGGGGGTTTATATAGAGTTTCCCGAGTACTTCATGCACTGGGAGTTGCATCCTTATCCACTTGCAAAGCACTACGTTCGGTGAACCTGGACACGATCATGCTGACTTCTTCCATGGTAATGTTAAGCAGCACGTTAACTTTGTACTCAAGCAAGTCTAAACTGTTTGCACATTCTGCAAAGGTGATTGTCCATTTTGATTCATGCAGCAAGAAAGTGTCTCGGACGATCAGGAAGCTGAATGCTTTGGTCAAATTTTCCTTCATGATTAGCCCGGAAGTGGTAGAGAAAATTCTTTGAACTTTATCCTTTAAATTTTCTGTCTACAAGTTTTTTCTTCGAACAATATCTTTGTCAAGGACATCCGCAACCATTTGGAAAATCTTACTCCGAATCTCCTTTGCTTGCTCTTCAATTTTGGCGCCATCTTCCTTTACTCTTTCCAGGACTTCTCGTGAGATTAGTGCATAGTACCAGTTGCTGAAATCGTATGCAGCTCCAGCTTCAATGATCTTCTCATCGATCAATCTCTACTTCGGAATGCCTTTATTTCTCAAAGACATGGGATAATTTTACTTTGAATGTCTTGGAGGCCATCCCATGCTTCCGCCAAGTTTGCCACTTGTGAGAGCAGAAAGGAAGTTTGCTCATAAACATATGCCAATTTCTCTGTGAATGCCATTGCATCTTCTTTCTTTCCTGCCATCCATTCTTTAGTTTCTCTGGTTGTAGTCAATTCCTCTTCAAAATTTCTGACTGGTTCCTATGAAGAGTTTGGAAGTGGAGATGTTGATTGGTCACCTTGATTAAGTGGCCTGGTTAAATGTTGGATATATTCTTTCAGACGCTCAATCTCTCTTTTATATTCCCTTTTCTTCATCACTTCTTTCTCTAGCCTAGACTTGATGGTGGCAACAGAATTATCCAGGTCCTCAACTTCTTGTCCTTTTGTTGTTGGACCAATATCAATAGTTGTGATGGCATATTCGTTTGGGGCAATCTCATCTCTTGATTTCTCTACTGTAGGTACTGCAATATGCACTGTTCAGTTACCAACTTCATCTCTCTGTATGGTAGAAAATTTCTTGGTTGACTTTCTTGTGGCAGTCTGCTCTAGCCTTGCTAAGAAGTATGCGGTATCATCTTCTTCTGGTACCTCTACTAGTGCCTTTATCTTTAGTCTCTCTTTCAGCCAATCTGGGATGGTTGACTATTCAATTCCATCTTCTTGATGATTTTGGATGTCTTGCACGAATGGGTCTTTCTGGATTCCCTTGAGAGCGGAAATCATTCCCTCTTCAAATTCTCCATCCATGATATCCATGTCATTGTCCGACTCCAGAATCTTTGTGCTTGTAGGAGAGGGATGATCATCATCTTCCAATTGCATTGGCTCCATATCTCTTTCCAAAACTGGTGAGGGAATTTTGACTTGCTCCCATGACTCTTCTTCCATGATCAATATTTCATCTACATTTCTAGATGTAGCCGAATGAAGGGGCTTGGATTTCTGTTTCTTTTGAGCGGGTCCTTCATTTGTTGTTTTCTTCTTGTTCTGCTTTACAGATTCATCAATTTCTTTTCTCTTTTCCAGGTTGGCAACGTCTGTTGGTTCACCTCCATGAGATGTACCGACATTTGAAGAACAAGACTATGCATCACCCATTAAGTCATATGTGAATGGCACTTTCCTTTGTTGCAAAATTTGCATTTGCTGATCCATCCACCATTGGGAATATTTGAATACAGGCCTCATGAATGTTGTCAGCTCACCAAGCTCAAGCTCAGACCACCTCACAGGAGGAAGCGGCTGCCTTTTATCAAAGCTCGGCTACACGTATACTCCATCATCATCCAGCTAATCAGGGACTCGGAAGAGTTCTGTCGTCCTTATCATATCCAGCGGCAACCTTGACCACAGTCTTTTTCTTACGTCATATTCATCAGTGGCATTTTCCCAAAATTCTTCTAAGTCAATTATGTGTTTATATTTCCCTCTGTCCACAATTCCAATGTGATGAAGTGGATCGAAGTCAACTCTGGGCTTGTAGGATATGAACGGGTATCTTTGTATTTCCAATCGAGCACTCTTTGTCGCTTGCGCCGATGGACATGATTCTTCCATATTGCCAATGAAGAAAGGGAAAGTAATGGAGGCCTTTTGCTTGGTCCTTTGAATATTCTAATATGTCTCCAATTGCCTCAGAACTTCCAGTAAAACCATTTTGTTGGTAGGATAGATTGGCAGTCTGTATGGGCGACCTGTGAATCCTTGAATCCTAATGTATGTAAATCTGGGAAACTGGATGAACTAGGATCCATATTTGCTGATCAAACTTTTGGCCTCACGGGTGAGCCTCTGATGTGTTCCGCCTTGGAGAATTTGAGTGATATACATAAGAAAGGCATCATACGCCCTTCTGAAGTGTGACTTCTACTTCAACTACAACTGCGAATAGCAATCATAGGACTTGAACTCTCCTTCGCCATTGCCGGTTGACCAACTACTCGTGGAGACTGTCACTGATCATTCTTGACCAGTTGAACATTTTTACCCCGGAAGTCATTTCATCAATGAAATAATACATCCAAGTTTCAAACAGCGCACCCTGAGGATTGCCCACCATTCTATTCAGCAGTAAGACAATATCTTCGTATTCTTCTTTAAAATCAGTTCTGGACAACTTCTTCAGCGTCTTTTTGGCAGTGGGTCTGGGCTTTTCCAACTAGGACTTGTTCATATTTGATGCACAAAGGCCTTGTGGATCTTCATAAAGTTTTCATGCATCATCCCTCGTTCGGTAAGATGTCTGGTGGTAAGCTGGAATTCCAAATGTTTCTTGTATGGCTAGCTCAGTCAAATATGCTAGTGCTCTTCCATCAGGTGCCTCTATTTGTCTTTCTTGTACATTATAATGCAATGCACACTCTACCATGAGCTTTGGACATTCTTTTGCTGGCGGAAATCTAGCTGCATGAACAATACCGTTGCGCATCATCCTTCTTGCAATTGGCATAGGTAAAAATCCATCACTTCCGTACATCCTTTTCTTAAAATCATCAAAGTCTACATGGCCAAGGTCGGTGTCCACAATGTTTTCCCATTTGGATTTGATTTTAGACTGTGGCTGCAAACCCTTACTGGCGAACTTCATTTGTATTCTCTCGAAAGTAAATCTGCAAGAATGTACAAAGAGAATATTAAAATTCGGAAATTAAAATTCAATTACTTGAAAAATATTCCAGCCAAGTGATAAATTCAATTTCGTGAAAGATCATGCTGGAAATGAAAGAATTTATCCAATAGACGAATGAAGTTTCTCGTGCCAGAATGAAGCGAAGAAAGCAAATCTGCTGATATTTTGGAAAAAATAAAATGGACAAGATCACTATGCTGGCTGGTATGAATTCGCTTTTCTTCCTTCTCTTTGCTTTAAACTTCACAGCTTTCTTGCCTTGGCCAAAATTTCTTCTCACAACTTCTCTTTCGAAAGATGAATGATTAAAAAATGAGAAGCAAATTCAATTATAAAGATGAGAAGTTCGACCCATTTAGCAAAATCCAGTTGTTTCCATTAAATCAAGTTCTAACTTGGCCTGTACTTCTCTTTCGAATGGCAAATTTTATCTTCAACATCAGTCTTTGGGAAAGTTGCTAAGTCTAGCGCCAGTTCAGTGAAGTCTTTTTTGTCTTTTTCCAAATTTGAGTCTTAGAGAAAAATTCAAATTTTATCTCTTTTGGTGTTGAAAAATAATAATTAAAATAATATTTTCATGTGTCATTTTCCAACCCCTTATTTTAATTATGGCATTTTTATTTTTACCCTAAGGCAAATTTGATTTTTCTAAGTTTTTCATTGTCTTTGCCCAAGGAGAATTTTCTTTTCCAGTGAATTTTGCCATAATTTCTCATGATTTCCTTAAGTCTTTGGCGAATTTCTTTAGCATCTAAACATGTAAATTGACATTTTAATGTTCCAATGTTTAGACTTAGGCAAATATTTTCAATATTCTCCAGCTTTTCTAAGTATGGCGGACTTCACTAGTGTTTTTGCCATGCATTTTATGTTGGGCAGACTTTCCATAGTGTTGAGCCATTCACATTTTTCCAAGGGCGGACTTAGCCTATAGTCTTGCCAGTCATCTTATCTTCTTATGGCGGAGTTGTCTTTTGCTTAAGCCATATAACATTCTACTTGGGGCGGACTTTGTTCATATGCAAGCCACTCTTTTTTCCATATGGCGGACTTTACTTTACCTTGTGTCATCTTTATGAGTGGGGCGGACTTCACCAAGTGTTGTGCCATTTGCATAGGGCAAACTTTACTTAAGTCTAAGCCATTTCACATTGCTTTGTTGGGTGGACTTACCTTCATCTCTTGCCATTACCTTGGGGCAGACTTTCCACATGTTTGTGCCATCATCTCTTGCTTGGAGTAGACTTCACCTTTGCTCATGCCATCTTATCTTTATGGTGGGCGAACTTTGCTTAAAGTCAAGCCATTATCTCTTGTGAGCTGGGCGGACCTGGCCTTGGCTCATTCCATCCTAACCTCTTGTGTTGGGTGGACTTGCCACTATTCCATGCCATTCCTTCTTCTCCATGGCGGACTTGTCTTAGTCTCAAGCCATTACCTTAGGTGCCATTTTCCACACTTAGGCAAATTTTGCCATGAATTCCATGCTGATTATTTCGCCATGTGCCCATTTCTCATTCCATTTTATTGATTTTCGTGATTTTCCATTGGTTTTTGGGACTTCTGACTGATTTTTGGAAATCCGGGCACTTTCCAAAGGTGGAAACCTTGCCAAAAATATGGGCACTTTCCAAAGATGGAAACCCTGCCAAAAATAGAAAATTTTCCAAAAATAGTAACTTTCCAAAAATAACCCCTAAAAAATAGGAAGTCCAACATGGGCCAAAAATGCCAAAAATGAAGTCCCTAAAAAATGGGGGGTCTGGAGGGGAAATCCCCAAAAAGTAGGTGTCAGAATTGACTGAAACGACAGTCGATCTTTGTCCCTTAGGCCCTCTAAGCATTCTGATGATGTTCACACACTGATTCAGGCTCAAATTCTTCGCTTGACTCGGGCGACCATTCAAAAACTCAAACTCTAAACCCCCCAAACAAAGATCAAATGAAACTGAAGCGCAACAACAAAGCCCTAAAAAGAAAACTACTAGGGTCCCCATTTCCAATGGGGCAATGTGTGAAATAGGTCACAACAGTACCCTATCATTTTTTAGCAAATGCAAAATGCAGGTGATACAATACAAAATCCTACAAGACTTAGGTGCAAACATATTGACCAAGGTTCAATTGCCCCTGCCATGAAGAGTAAAAGCCACAAAAAGAGACCTGATATCTAGGTACCACTATTACTATTACCTATGTATTATCTTCCTTTCTTGAGCAACATGGGGAGCAAGCTATACTATCCCAAAGTTAGATTCCTCATCAAATGCAAAACTCAAATCGATTTTCCCTACGTTTACCAATGCAGCCACAAATTTGAGGAAGGTGGCTGCCTTCTTTCAAGAGTTATTGCATTTCTTCTCATACCAACTGGCATAGGAGATGATGAAGGGGCTTGTTCCTGCTGAAGAGTCAGCAGCCGGGCAAGAAGCCATGTCAGAGCACATAAACCCTTTTGAAGGAATGACCCTACCCAAAGTGCCATCTAAGCCCATGAGAAATCCCTTCTTGATGAAATCTGTTGCTAGTGATCTCATATCCTTGATGTCTTCTTCCATATCAAACGGAATGCCAATGAACATTGAAGCCAAATCAGATTTCACTCTGCAATGATGTGTTGTGCACACGAATTCTTTGCCCAACACCAGTTTGATAGCATGCACAACAATCATTGCTTTTCCTTTAAAAACATTCCTTAACCATATATCTGAGATTTCACCAAAAAATGCTATTTTTCATTTCTTTCAAACCAGGCACACATTTGAATCCATATGTCTTGCTTGATATTGTTGCTACCGTTTGAGGGAGCAGTGAGAGTATACCACTAATGGCATCGCCTCTTAAAATGAACATCCTTGAGAACCACCTGAATCCTTGTGTCCCATCCAACAAACTCTGCATTACTTCTCTTGAGTAGTAGATTTTGTGATGTGAGATGAGGGCTGCTACCAATAGAACAATCATGACCTGTCAGGATCAAGCAATCTGCCATGAGTTAACAATGGAGGATGGATATGTAATTATTCTGACCAGACTCTCCACTTCAATGTGTATAGATTTCCATTATAGATTGGAGGCCAAAGTTGGCTCATACTTCAGCCTTGTTATCAATTATACATTCTGCTGTGTTGTCTAAGGCATAGCTTGCCAGGAAATTAGCTTCATTTTTTATTTCACAACAAGCATGTTGAATAGAGAAGGAAGCAAATGAATCTGGATAGGGCCAAGCATTGTGAAAAATAATTATTTTTAGTATATTTATATAGTTATTATACACACACACACATACATGCACATATTATATAGATGTACCTGGCTGTGCTGAACCCAGGGAAAAAGAAGCTGTACTGGCAAATCCAAAGCATGAACTCCTGAATAAAGCATCAAATTCCACATTCTCGTGCATTTATTCTGTATATGAATTATAATTCCTATCATTTACTTGTACTGCAACTTCTTGTCTGGTTGTGTAGTTCCAGTAATTAACATATTGTTTGCTATTTTTTGAATTATGACACTTCTTGAGCTCCTCTGAATTTTGAATCAAAAGTGCAGCTGCTTGCTCTTTATGGATAGACTAGGTGGCTTTGATGCTTTATATACTGTTTCACACTTCTTTGAGAATAATAACATTTTTGGTTCATCCAAATTGGAAAATAGAATATTGTATCTTATGTTTTGCAGCCTTATTTGGCCAGTTCACAGCTGTGTATACTTCACCTGTTGATAGATTGTTTGATTGTGTCTTGAAGAAATTACACACTTCTTGTACAGTGAATCCGACATAATTGCAGTTGTTATAATGCTATCTATTGTGATGCATTGATCGTTGTTCATGTATAAAGTTTCTCTTTCAGAAGTAAACCATGCTGAATGTGTCTTAGAAAATCAAATGTTCTTCTGGTGGTTTGGTTACTTATAAATATAAAGATCAGATGAGAGTTTACTATTGTAGCTTTGCAAAAATTTATTATCAACTATCTATACTGCTCTGCATGAATCAACTTTCTATCGTCTTTAAATTAGTTTGAGTTTTTCTCTTTCTTAAAAATGATAATGCTTGCTTTGTTCAAAATAATTGATTGTTAGTGTTGCAACTATTTGGAATTCCATAAGAAAAGTGCATGCTTTTGCATTAAGAGTATTTCTGTTTGCTATTTTCTGAAGCAGATTCAGAAGACTGATTTTGCTTTTTATATTCATAGTGTAAACTACACTTTATGTTTGATCACACCATGCTAACTCTTGTCCCTAACTTGTCCAGGTTCACTTTTTCTGGTCTCTATATTTTATATAGGTTATACATAAAAAGCAAAATCTATCTTCTGAATCTGCTTTAGAAAATAACAAACAAAAATTTTATTATATATTTTTTATTGAAGTAATAGTATTTCTGTTCACTATTTTTCTAAAGCAGATTCAGAAGAGTGATTTTGCTTTTTATGTATATACTATAGTCTTGATGCTTGATCACACTATGCTTTAACTTTACGTCCAGCCTGAACTCTTTTGGTCTTCATATTTTATATAGTGGATAATGATTTTTATGGTGGTTTGAACTTCACTAATCTGTCTTATTTATTGAATTAATAGTTTTTCTGTTCCCTATTTTCTAAAGTAGATTCAGAAGAGCAACTTTACTTTTTATGTACTTGATGCTTGTTCATACTATGCTTTAACTCTTGACCCTAACTTGTCCAGCTTCAATTCTTCTGGTCTCTATATCATTTTTATGGTGGTTTGAACTTCTCTAGTTTGTCTGATAAAATTGTAAACCTTATCGATTGTGCAGATTAGAAGACGTGATCAGGATTTTAGGGAAGAATGTTCAAATCACAAAAGAAAAACTCACCGAAGTATTGAAAGAAGCTGGCCAAGTGTCAAGCAGGAAGGGCAAATAACTTGAAGTCTACTTAAGTAAAAATTTCAAAATAAGAAAAACAAGAAAAGAAGTCAATAATATGCAGATGTGGATAATTTCCAAGTAAGATTATGGACTGAGTTAGAGCTTGCACTAAGGTGAACAGATCAATCTGATAGGATTTGTCAATCTGCATTGTTATGTCCAATTCCTTCAACAACACAGGAAAAGTACATTGGCAAAGTTAACTCTGTTCATGGATGTATGCTTGCACTAAATTATTAACTTTAAGGTCCAACTGAAAAGTGAAATTCTGTGGGATGCCAATGAATAAGCTAATAGGAGGGTTAGCAAGATTAAAGGTGAATTTTGAGCTTTTTGCAACTATCTTGGGCATGTTAATGATTCTCCATAGATAGTTCACACTCAATCACATATTGCTAACTGTTGTTCTGTAAAATATGTTAAAGGTCAAGATATCAAGATTATTTGTTTCATTTTATTGTGAAAGTTATGAGTTTGCATCTTTGTGCCAAGAGTAACAAATAAGAAACAGAAGCTTGTGAATGGTGCAAAACACAAATTTTTCCAATGACTATTATGTTTTAATCCCATTCTACATTTTCTTAACTCATTTGAACTTCTGACTATATGGAAAAAATAATAATCTGGAGCTGGATCTGTTCTTCATATCGATTTCAGACTTTTATTGGATACTTGTGTTAGAAAATTTAACTGCAATCTACAGAACTCAAATGTTAGTTATCTTTGTTTCCAACAAGCATCTACAGAACTCGGAGCAATTGCTTGTCACTGGCAATAATCTGTAACTATAAATTGATTCTACTTATTTTTTGCTGCATTCCTTCGGGCATCCATTCATCATATTCATATGTATCTTCATTGTGGTTGTTGATAATGGCATGGATTCAGACAAACTGTATAAGACACAGGAACGTTGTATTTTGAACATTTTAATTAACTGTGGCCTTGTGTTTTGAAATAACATTTTTGTTTTGCACTGTTGTGTTTGTTTAGAACAATCAACAATTCACTTCTGAATATCCAAACCCATGTAGATGATTTTACAGAGTAAATATTCCTCTGTTGCACATCCACTTTATTCCTCTGTCCCTTAACTTACATGAGAACCACATGTGCCATTGCAGAGATCATTTGGCCTTCTATTTGTAGTGTATTAGGAATTTAGGAGAGAAGAATGTGTTTATTAGATATGGCATCAAGAAAAAGACAATTTTACTGTGATTATTCAGTGCCTGAGTCTCTTTTCCATTATCGTGGCATATTAATTTGATCTAATGCATGCCTAGGTCTCAACGAAGATCCACAATGCCTTCAGAACTCTGCATTGATGTATTATCATTAGACTCTTACTTAAAAGATGACATGCTTTTGAAAATAAAGGGATTCCAACCCTGCCAAGAATAATGCATTGAACAAATAGGGCCAGAGTTTTTGAGAATTAACCTCAAATGACATTGATCAAATTCATTCCATGGAAATGAGAAGAAAACATTTTCTTTCAATGGATTCTTTCTAATGTACTTAAGATTTTTCTCTTCTTTGGAAGTGTTGGCAGCCAAAATTTGAAGTGACCATGATGAGAAAGTTGATTGCAGCACCCAGAAGTATACTTGCAAAATTTTATTGAGTAGCCTAGTTTGATGATGAGTAACTTAATGTCCTATGATTGTCGAGCCAAACCACTCTGGGATCATGTTCGTTTGTTATCAGTAAGTGCTCATGTCCATTTTCAGCCCCCCATAGTCAGATTTGATATGCTTTTCAGGCATCGAGTTTATAGGTTCTGAAGAAGTTTGCTGTCAACACCTTGTTGTATCTGTCAAGGTAGTCATCTTCAGAGTAATATTCCATTACCAATTGAGTGTCATGCCAAACTAAGTGGTCCCCGCCATTTTCCTAGTATTCATATGCTCCCATTTCCATTTTCAAGGCCCCAACATCTCGTTTGATATTTTTCATGTCAAAAGTAAGTGTAGTTTATTGATATTTGTTGTACGCATAGTGTCAAGTTTGTCAGAAAGCTAACTTTGAGAGTTGATACTTTGAAGCTGGGTGATTTTCAAGAGAAGTGAATTGGTTCCAGTGATTCTCCCCATGTTCATGTCTTCCTTTGTTCAATTGCAAATTCCCAGGATTCAATTTGATATTTTTTCCATATGTTAAGTTGGTGAGGTTTGAGGAGATTTTTGATACTTGCAGTTTTTGAGGGTTCTTGGCCGCCCACTTTGAATGTTAATAAAAAAATTACTGTTGACTCTCATGAAGTTCCCCTGGGTGGTCACATTCTCTTGATATTCATACACACCCCTGTTCAATTTCAGTGCTCTAGGACGTGATTTGATATTTTTTCAAGGGCCGAATTAGAGAGGGTTTGAGGAGTTTTTCAGACTACACTGTACCGGATCAGCCCAGGAGCCTATCTTTGACTATCAATTTGCATCTCGGAAAGAATTAAACAAATCCATGTGGCAGGCATGTTTTTGTGACATATGTTAACATCTTAGTTTAACCTCGGGGCCACACGAGTGATTTTGACGCATTTTTGAAGGCAGTTTTTAAGGCAACTTAACTTGTTTTGACTGCAGAGGAGGGTGAAAAGGCAATCCTGCAATCCTGCAATCTTGCAATGGTTAGAACCCGGCTTGTGGGGGTATGTGCAGGATTGCAGTATGAGATCAAGTAGCCATAAGGTTACCCGCAACCCTGCGATAAGTGTACCATGACATAAAATTGTCAAAAGCAAATGGAGTTTTCACACTTTTGATTTCTTCATTTCTAGAAGGTTTCAAAGGGGTCACCTTTGACCTTTAATACTTTGTGAAGGAAGTGGATTGGTGAAAAGCCCTTCTGCACACGTGTTCATTGGGCTTAAATGAACTTATTTCTCTAGTGGCAGCTTCCCAGGAGGAGATCTAGTATGTTTTCAAGGTGGCAATTTGGTGAGTTCCAATTGGTTTTTGATAGGTGCAGTTTCAGAAATAGCTAGGTGAGCTACTTTGAGCATTAATGTCTTGCAATTTTGATGGCTTCATGCAAATCCGTTTGGCAACCTTGCTCCCATATGATCAATCAAAGCCTAAAATGGGTGCGGTATCCTGTTGAGAGCATGCAAGCATAAACAATGCAAGTGAAACTTTATATTGGTGAAATTACTTTTCACTGGGATGCAAAGACTAAGGAAGATAAAATTAAATATTTTGTAGTTGCAAAGAAAGAAATGAGACAAAATTTTATTACATTGAAAAGGAAAATTTATTAATGTTGTAATGTGTAATCATAAAATGTTTTCATTGAGAAGTGAAACATTTCCATCGAGGGAATTGAGTGAGTATAAAATTCTTGGAGTGGGTAATTGTTTTTACCCAAAGGATATGTTTACTAAATTGGGTGAAAGTGCATACAGGTAAAGATAAATGTAAAAATGAAATTAGAGATAAATAAAAGATAATCAATGTAATGTAAAGTTATTATTTTATACATACGAGTGGGCAGTTGAAGTGTCTTTTGAAATTGTAACGTTCTGAAGTTTGTCGCTTCCCTCATTCATGCTTCACCTATAAGAGGGAAACCAAGACCATGGTAAAAATATATATGGAAAGGGGGAAAAAAAGAGCCATATATTGCAAAAACCTTTTTGAAGCACAGTAATGGAAAGAAAGCATAACTTGGTGCTTGAATTCTCGTTTCAATTGTTTTGTTGTGTTATTGATAACAATTATCTTGTTGTCTCGAGTTTGATGTTTTCCTTGTTATTTAAATCAATATATCAAGTATATATTTGGTTTATCAAAACAAATTTACTGTTTCGTGTGCTTTATTTGATTGGTTTCTTCAAGTAAGATTTAAATTTCTTTGAATAAGTCACATCAATCTGGCCTCGTAATTAACTTCCTTGCATGTTTATGCAAGTCATAAACAGCTAAAGTGCCAAACAATTTGAGTTATTACCAGAAAGAGGACACATATCATTCTATATTTTGACTCGGTTACCTAGTGGAAGAAAGGCACTGATAATCTCCATCCCCAAAACAATCTCTTGTAAAAATCTTTTCTATATAATTAATTTTTTTGTTGGAGTAGTAGTTAGCTTATTTTTGAATCATCTATTTCAAACCCTCATGCTAGTGTGAAATAGATTAAGAGAGGATGATTTAATTGGAAAATTGTGATCACACGAACTCTACAACTTTGTATGAGGTTTTTAATTTGCTTAATCATCATCAGTTAATCCTGGATAGCTAACAATTAATGGTGATAGATGTACACCCACCTAGGCATAGCAGAGTCTAAAGAGCAAGGAATTCTAACCATCCTGGTTAATTTCGTTGATTGGCCAGATCACTTGTTGAACCTAATCATAAAGCTTGGCATACTTTTAAGGTTTGACAATTCGTGGATTTGGGAACCAACATGAAGATTGAGAATTTTTTCCTCAAAAGATATTGACCTTTCTGTCTTTGATCAAACTTAGGATATTGTTCCACTAAAAATCTCATTTGAGAGGTATCTATTTTTGCAAAAAATCACCAGATTTTAACAAAACCTTATATAGCCTGCATCCAACCTCATCTATTTTACACCCAGCCTAATCTATTTGTTGATCAGCATTATCACAGCCATGTCAGGTGTAGTAATTGAAGTTAGGTGATCTAGAATTAGAATCTAGTTGCAATATTTTTGTGAAAACTGCAAAATAAACTCATCTTGTCAGGTGGCTATGAAAAGAGCTATTGTCTTATATTCCTTCCCTAGTTTAAGGTTTACCATTACAACTGTTTCTCTTTCTGTATGTTTGTTCTTTGTCTTGCATCTCGATAAAAGCTCGTGGCTTTGTCCTTGTACACTCTTCACAGCCTAAAAATTATGAGTTAAAGCATGCATGGAGAAGACAAATCTGTTATTGGAAATAAGAGAATATCATACTGCTAATTTTTTATGAGCAATTTTTTTACCAAAAAGGCTAATTTAGACAAGATTTACAATAAGCCGATCAATTTGTTAGCAATTTTTTTTTTTAAATATTGGGGAAATTCCACATGAAATGTACATAAAATTTTAACTGATTAATTGAGATGTATCTAATGAAGAATAGTCTAATCTTTTTTCTCACCAAAAGTATAGAATATATGTGTTTTATCATGTGAACTTGTAATGTCCCTAATGGGAAATGCCTAAATCTGCCCTAATTTTCTTGCCCAAATAATAATGAGTTCAGAGAGTACCCTTTTTTTTTCCTGATAGAAGCCTTCCACATAGGTTAGTAATCATAATCATTTTGGTTAACAAATTATAAACAAATAACCATATTCTAAGTAGTAGTAAACTCATGACAACACGGTAGGGTAAGCGGAGTTGCGGCAGGTGTCTTGGTAGCCAACTCTTCTAGACCCAAGGGCAGCACCTATTGAGGCAACAACAAGTACCCCCTTAGCCCATGTGGGCTCATCTTGTCCCCTCCTGGGTGGCATATCTAGAAGATGCCCTCTTGTTGTACTCCCTTGGCAATCCTCGTAGGTTAAGTGAAGTTGCAACGAGTGTCTTGGTAGACAACTCTTCTAGACCCAAGGGTAGCACCTGTCGAGGCAAAAAAAAGTACCCCCTTGGCCCATGTGGCCTCATCTTGTCCCTTTCCTCATACTCTAGGAGTGTTGTAGGTGCAAGTGTTGTGAGGTTGTCGCCTTACAACCCAACCTGCGACCTCTAGTTGGCGTAGTTGGAAGGTTCCGAAGGTGTTGCGTAACGGAACCTAAATTGGGTCACCGTCTTATCCTTTAACTTTTAGGGACTCCGTGAAAGTATCGTCTAGTGTGTGTAATGGCCTCCTTCCTGCATCAACCTATCCCCTCTGCGCAGCCTATGGATAGTGGTACTGGCATAACCTTCACTTCACAGGACCTGTCAATGGGTTTTAACAGGGAACCATCTCCTCTCTATATCTCTATAAGGATCAATGGAAACATCGTAGCAGGTGTTCTTGTTGATCCAACGTCACAAGTAAACATAATAACCGAGGAGATTATGTTGATTAACTTCTTACATAAAGATGGGTATGATGCACCTGTGAGCACCATCCGCACACATGACGTACTTTTTGTGCCCCCTTTAGGTAGTATTGTCATGTCAGTCTTGGTTGGACCTAAGTCTGTGAAACTCCTGTTTGATATTATCCCTGGGTTTGAGCTCTTTAGGGTGAAGTTGGGTATCCCTTGGTTG
>VDFB02067818.1:0-41275 GCA_007258455.2 Sequoia sempervirens | reverse complement strand
ACTTGCTACACTAACATTTTAAGGAGATACAAAGGGATCCCCTACTAGAAGGAATGCACCTAATACAAGGCTATCTAACTCTTTCCCCCCCCAAGTGTAGGGAGAAAGGTGAGCCAAGATGGATTATGATATGCTGCTCCTTGCAAGATAAAATATGATTGCATAAAACTTAATTTATACCCCCATGCATGGTAGTGAGTATTGTATGATACTACAACTACCACATGGAAAGGAGCAACTCAACTAATGTTATTTGTCTTTGGAGAATATTGCATGATTAAGTGAAGGTCTTTGTGATGTTTTCATTATTTTTTAAGGACAATAGACAAGACCTCTTGTTGTTTCTTGCGTATTGAGCTCTATGGGGACACAAATACCATATTCTTTTACACCACATATTTTTCCATTATATCCAAGTTGTTTCAAAAGTTGATAACCTCTTCCATAAATGACTTTCATTTCTTTCAAAGAAGGTAGGTTTTCATAATCATTTTCATCATAAGTGGATGTGTAATTTGTGTTCTCCTCTTTGCTAGAAGTTGTGGATGTTGTTTTGATGATTGGTGATGATTGTGTTGATATCATTCGACTGTTTTTCTTTTTCTAATTTTTGAGTTATTATGTGATTGTATTCCCAAAGATGGGTGTAAAAATATAATGATCCCCAACCATCATCCAAAAACTTTGTCACCGATGAAATACACTTATATTTGTCTTCAATTTGTAAAGGTTCAACTTTTGAAGTTGGTATCAATGTTCTAAAAGGACTCTATATTCTTGTTTCAATTTGTAAACAATTTTTTGAGTTAGGATCAACTTTTATTGTGTAAACCTTATTGTTGTATGTGTATTTCATTAAACTATGAAGTAAGGCACTCTTTTCATCTCATAAATCCATGGTCTACCAAAGAGAAGATTATATGAAAGATCATGGGGCATGACATGGATGGGAGTTTGTAACACAACAAGACCAACCTTAATAGGTAATGTAATCACACCAAGCGGTTTTCTTCCCACACTGTCAAAACCACAAATAGACAAATCAACTAGTTGAATCAAATTATTATCCACTCTAATTTTATCCAAAAGGTGAACACTACAAATGTTAAGCTCTAAAATATTGTCAATAAGGGTATGCCTAATCCCATTCTTGTTGATGGTAACCATTATCATCAAGGAATCATTTTGTTTTTGTGTTTCCAAAGGGGGTAAATCACTTTGATGAAAGACAATCTCCACATTAGTTGAATTCATACGCTCAAATAAAGCTACTACATCATTTGGTTAAGCACTAGGAGGTACAAATTATTTCAAATAATTTTGAAGCATACCATGATAAATAGGTGATGTTTGAATTAAATCCCACAAAGAGATCTTAGTAGGAGTAGCATGAATTTGTTCCGCAAGATCATATTCCTTAACACTATGCTGAGGAATATTAGGTGCAAGTGGGGATATGGTTGAGGTAGTGGGATGGATGTTGTTGTTTGTGTTGCTTTCTTATCATTCCTAGTGTTATATGTGTGAGCAACAACGTGATAACTTGGTTGGTGTGACACATGATTACTAGTGAGTTGTTTTGTAAAGTTTAGGATATGGCCATGGGTTTTAGGTCTTATAATGAGGTGACTTGAGTCCAATGAACTAAAATTCAGGGTCCAATAATTAGAGGACTTCTAGGAGGTCCAATAATCAAAGGGGATCTAATAGCCAATTGTGTGTTCATAACCTCAACGGAGTTGACTACTTGTTGTTAATCTTCTACCAATGGGGGATCTAATGTCACCTTAGCATCTTCATCTATTCAATCCATCTTATTTTATTTTGATACAAATGTATCAATGTTTTCATCCTCTTGTCCAAAAATATCTTCCCAAGTAGGAGAGGTAGGGGGAGAGAAACAAACAAGATTCTCATGATGCTCAATGATTGGATCTTCTAACACCAAGATACCTTCTTCACTAGTAGGTGAGGTATCAAGAGAAGAAAACATATGATTGTCATGACTGTCAATGATTGCATTCTCTTGCACCCAACTAACCTCACACATAGGAGAGATAGTGGGAGAGGGATCAATGACAAATAACAAAAGAGGAGAAATAAACTCATTTTGATATGCTTGTAACAAAAATTCCTTGAAATGCTTAACAAGATCATACAAGAGAACATGAATTTTGACAACATGATATTTTTGCAATGAGAAAATTTTGTTATGCCTTATGGATCAAGATAGCAATATTTAAAAAAAAACAAACAGTTACAAAACTACTGTTCATAAACTGATACCAAATCTAGACAGAGACAAGAGACAAGATTTTGCACAATGAATTAGGGCTCAATTTAGCATGACTAGGTTGCCTAGGGCGATTATGTCCTATACAAGTTTTTGTAAAATTTAAAATTTGATTCTGTGTTATACTATTTAAGGATCTTAGGTCTATGTGCAAATAGGTTTGACAGTGAATAATTTTATGAAATTTTCTCTATTTTATTATTATGTAACTCAAAATGCAAGTGTGCAAAAATTTGGAAAATTTTGAAGCAATAAAAGACAATTATAAATGCAATTTCTAGATCTAAAATTCAGCAATTGAATGATTCTAATATGCGTAAATCTAAAAAATGATGTTGATGCCTTTTTGAAATAAAACAATGCATTTTTTTCACTTTTTGAGCTATATGAAAGATGTCTAAATGGATGCAATAAACAATTTCAGATTTTTATTTCATATTTGAATGACCTAATGCAAATTTGAAAATGTAATTGAGATGTATATTTGACCTAAGATGACTAAAATTAACCCTATTACAACCTGTTGGAACACATTTGTTGTTGCACCAAAAGACAACCTGTTAACACCTGATACAAACAGTAGAGATAAACAGATCCATGGGAGGCAGTTAGTCCATGTCTCAAATTCGAAGGGAGACACTAAAGATTAGTCCAACAATCCCCCCTCAGTGTCATTTGAGGGGATTCGAACCTGCAATCATGACCCTGATACCATTTGTTAGAACATGTTTATTGTTGTGCCAAAAGATCAACCTATTAAATTTTGATACAAATTCCAGAGATAAACGGATCCATGAGAGGCAGTTAGTCCATGTCCCAGATTCGAAGAGAAACATTGATGATTAGTCCAACACAACCTATGATGCAATATGATATGCAATTTTTTAAATCTTTATGCCTTTTATAATGCAAAAATGAATACCTAAATGCATAATGCAAAACAATGCAATATTAAACCTAGATCTAAGATGAAATGCCTCAAATTTTAGAAGTTATATAATGTTAACATGTTAGGTTCACCGAAATGTTATATAGAAAAAGTGAAACCTTAGATATTTCACTTTAGGGTTTAGGCACTTTTCCAAATATTACATTAGAGATTTGAGGTAGCAAGGGTTTGATGGATTTAAACAAGGTATACAAATGACTTAGAACCTAAAAGATGAGTCAACCTACCCTTGACCAAACATGGGATGGATTTAGGAATGAAATGCAATACAATGACTAGGATAATGATGTAAATTATTGTACTGATGTAAATACAACAAACATAGAAAGTCACAGACAAATTCAAATAGTATAAATGGACTGAGTAGAATATTATGCACCTGTGGTTCAAATCCGGGGCTAAAAATGGAGGAGTAAGTTGTTGAACACACTGTAGTGTTGAGAGGGGGGGTGAATCAACATATTTTAAAATCTAACCATTCACAATTTGAAGTTTAAACATCACATCACATTAACTAAAAGAAAATAATAAATGAAAACATGCACTGCACAAGGACCCCAAGATTTTTATGTGGAAAACTTAATGAGGGAAAAACCATGGTGAGAGTTAACTCAAATATATGAAGCTCACTGCTTACAAAATTACAATGTTGTTTAAGGATCACTTCCTAAGGACTTGCAGACTAAGGCACACAACCTTAGGGCAAGATACAAGGACCTGCTAAGACTCACTATCTCATATTAGGATCATACATGAAAATTATAATGAAAAATATGAATATGAACTGCTATAAAGAAGCATCCAACATATGTTGATGTTGCAGTCCCTTTTTCACATAATCACTCCATCATATTGATTTCACACACTTCATATTCAACATATTGCTCAATCTCAATTCTCTATCAACCGTCGATTTCACAAATGATTTTATTCTTCTATAAATATCCTCCACAACAACACAAAAATCAATTAGGTCGGCTCTGAGATGGCCTTTAGATGAAACATATGATATCACACAGGTCGACTTCAAACTTATACAATATGAAAATAAAGTTAGTTGTGGATCAACACATGACATAATAGGGCCCAAATATATCTCAACTCATTCTCCAAAGAAAACTTAATTAATAAGGATCAACTGAAAATGAGGGGAACAAGGTTGTCAGCCCAAACTACCAATTGTTCAGCTTTACACCACCGAGGAGAGACCAAAAATATTATGTAGACCAAGATGTAAGCAATATATTCTATGCACAATATATCTTCAACCATCTTATGAAGTATATGATCATTATGTGCTAGCACAAGAAGAGAAACATATTGAGTTGATGAAAATGGAGCATTATGAATAGATTGAAACACTTCAAAACTTAGGATATTACATTACAATACACCAAAACATTTGAGACTTGCAAGGATGATCCTTTATACTTCTCTAAATATATCCCCAAGTTTGTACAACCACATCTATCACTTTGGAGGAATGTTGAGCATTCCAACAAGCCTTCATTAGCACTTTAGTCTGTCAAAGCATAGACCGAAACTCTGTCACTTATAAATTTTACTATAGAAGATGTAATGACTTGAATTATTTGATATAACACCTTCAAATCTTGACCATCTTATCCTTTGAACCACAAGACAAAAGCTTGCTCTTCAGACCAAAATACCATGACTATGTCATAGAGTATGCATTATAAATGCCTTAGCACAACTTTTGCAACTTATCTTCATGTGTGGTACACCAAATAGGAATGATATCAAAATAGGCATGTTGGAAAAAAATTGAAACAAGTGTACCCACCTCCACATCACACATAGACATCAGACTTAACACCATTCTTTCTCATACTGCACTATTGACTTACACTCTGCACATCAACTAACTCCAGAGTATGTACAACCTTCAACACACATATTTACCATCAATGACAACACATATTGTCAACAATCTCCCCCTTTTTCATTGATGGCAACAAACATATATCTATAAGAATTCTCTCCCTCTTTGACATCAAAGGAAAATGATATAATATCTTCTACTTGTAACAACCTGTAATGCCCACAAATTTATGCAATAAAATGCAACTAAGGGAAAAACACAAATTTCAAATTTTGATTACAACACAAGAATCACCCATAAAAGTTTGCTTCCAACCACACATTTCATGAAGAGAAAAAAATCATTTGACAAGTGGTATATTATAATATTGAGATAGACAACTAAATTGCTTATGCCATTTTAGTAGGGTTTCAGGTGGAGGTATGAAGTTCACATCAACGAAGTGGACTTAAGTAGTTCAACCAACACATTCATAAATTGAAGCACATTCAAATCACAAGCTATGCAAATACAATATATCAAATGTAATTCAAGTAATGAAAGGAAAGAAAACCCTAGGGGCTAGACCTAATTCCTCGGGGGATCGTCTCTGACGGCCTTGCCTACATATATAATTTGTAGAGGAACCATAGTTTGACAACAAGACTTCAACAATCTCACCCATGGTTGGATGACAAGGGGATATAATCCACTAGGTTAAAGATGTCTTAACATCAATCTCAATCATAACATCAACTCACACAACAATGACAGTGTTGACAATTCAAAGGAAGACTCTTAAATAAATGGACCTCAATTATAAATATTGGATTAATGTCAATGGAAGGTTTCCCAATTGTACACAATAAAGGCCTCAATCTTACCATACCTTAAGTAATATTTTAATAAAGAATTCATTTAGGGAAGTTTTAAATACATGCCTATCATATAACACTAATCAAAATATTTCACTATAGCATGAATTACCAACAACACTTAACACCGTCTTACATCCATAGAACATAATTTCTATTTGGTTTACATATCCAAAATTTTCCTTGCTAGGACCATAATAAAAGGGCATTTACTGATGCTTATTAAAGGATACAAATCTATTAAAACATGCCAACTCAAATATAAAGTCAAGACACAAAACATATGAAATTCCATGATTGTAAGAATGAGCAAGAATATTTACTTTATCAAACTAAGAGATGCTAACAAATACAATTTAAACAAATTAATGTAACTATTGTAATGTTATGCAAGAAACTATAGAAGTTTACATGTTACTATGTATATTTTTTGCTACTAATATAATGTCTTGCTTAAGGTTGAAGCTATGTCTGAATATAGCACTAAATAAATGCGTTTCATGCAGTGGGTATCTGTCAACAAAATTAGTGATGTTCTAAATATAATTCTTCAGATCTCAGAATTCTCAAAATTAAGACAGTGGAGAATTATGTGATGATTCAAATCTCAGGACAACAATGTGATAAAATCAATTGTGTGTGTGTGTGTTCATTTGAATATCAAGACAATGCCTGTGCTACATTGCTAGATATTGTTTTGGGGACAGGTAAAATTACCAACATGAATTTGCAACTTCATTTGGAATTTCCCAAAATTTTTAGGCACAAACATTACCATTTTATTTTGGAAAAATAAAATGATACAAATCTTATAACCATATAGGAAGTCACAATCAATTCTAAGGCATCATTTGGTATTTTATGGGCTGCTACAACCTGTTGAAATATTGATGTAGCTTATAACATCAGAGGAGGGTGAATAAGAAAAAAGAAGAGAGTAACAAATGAAAGATTGGAAAATATTAAATAGCTCTTACACAATACTGAGATTGAAACAATATCAAAATGATCAACACAAAAAGAAGACTGTCATTATTCAACTGTAGAAATAAATTACAACACTAATAATAAAAAAAATAGAAAATTAAACCCTGGTCAACTATGAATGTATTTCTGTAATATTAAAATTGTGTGAATATGTTACAATATAACTCTATATAAAGAGTTTTGGAAGACAACAACTGTAGACACATAAAAATGGCCTAGACCCGCAAACCACATTTTTCGATGTCAAACATCCTCCTCACATAATTAAATAATTTAATTATGTACTAGTGTCATAATTCCTAACTATTTCCTCTTGATTATTTAAATAAATAAATTACATTTATTTATTTAAATACGTCACTAATTTCCTATGCCCCTCTATAATTAAATAAATTTCTCAATTTATTTAATTATTATTTACATTTTACTTTCCTTTACAATTAAATAATCCCCATTAATTATTTAATTGTTCTTTTGTCTTTTCCTCCAAATTTAAATAAAAATATTTATTTAAATTCCCATTCCCACTTTTTCCCACCAAGTAAATAATTTAAAATCATTATTTACTGTCACATGAACCCACCACTTTTGAATTAAATTAATTTTTAATTCAAAAGGTCAGCTCAACCTTTAAAATCAAATAATTTCAAATTATTATTTGATTCTCCAACAGTCTCTTTTTATGTGCCCAATATCTCCTTGTCACATGCATTCTTGTCCAAAATCAAATCTCAACCCTTCATTTCAAATTTCACCCTAATGTTGCCCTAACCCTAATTGTTGGTTGTCACATCTAATTTCAACCTTTGATCTTAGGGCATCTCTCATTTTTCAATCCTGGCCATTCATCCAAAATTGGCTTTTCTATAAAAAGACAATTTTTACCTCATTTGGACATCTCTTGACTTTGTGATTTCATGCTTCAGACTTTAGGCTTGCTTCATACTTGCAATTGTTGAGTGCATTTGCAACTTTAGAATAGAATCCTTCAATATTTGGTTAGGGCTTGTCATAGGTCAATAGTTGCTCATCAAAATATAAGGGCAAACATAATATTGCAGCAAATGAAGAAGGGAAATGAAGGTCAATCATGGAGGGCTTGAAGACTTTTGGTGAGATATTTCCTTTCTTTTATGCATTTTTCCTCCTTTGTACTTCATTGTTTAGCTAGGGTTTTGATTTTTGTATGGCTTTTCATCTTTTTTGAAGGTACAAGTACGAAACACTGCAACTACAACTTGATGAGCCACATTTGATGTGTCGTGACACATTTGCTTGTAGGAACGACACATCTGCATTACTGAGCCGCATTTGACAGACATAATGACACATTTGATTTCTTGAGACGCATCTGCAGGCCTAATCAACACATTTTTTGTTGCAACACATTTTCTCTCCAAAACGATGCATCTTCCTGGTAAATTTTTGCTTTCGGGTTTTTGACAGAATTTCTAGATTTTCTTTTTCAGTTTAGTAGATTAGGGATTTTTGGGGTTACCAATATGTTGTTTTGTAGCATGTGGCAAGCTAGAAGAGTAGTCTAACCTTTGTTTTTTGATGTTTTTATAACTCCTTTTACAATCCTAAGCAAACAAACAATCACAAACAACTTGCATTCACATTTCATGGGTTTAAAATGAGCATGCATATTCACTCATGGGCTTAAAATGAACACAAATTGCTTAAAATTTACATGCATTTTTCATGGCATTGGCTTAAAATGAACATTGTTTGACTCACACTACGATGGTTTTTAAAATGAACAAGTGTTTTGTGTGTCTTGTGGTGTAGTGATAGCTTTTTAAGTGTGTATGCAATTCTCTTGCACCTTGTGCGATCTTGAGAAACAAAAACATTTGGAAGCTGTTACTTTACCACCCCCACATTTCAATTTGGGCATTAAAAAGAATAAGTGTTTTCAATTTGTGTAACCCCGATTCAATAATAAAAGTATCCTCTCCCCTTGCGCACTTGTGCAATCCTGGGTGCAAGAGAAATTGTTATTGACTCTAGGAATTGGGCCTTCCGTGGTGGGAAAAAGTACTCACCCCAAGGTGACTCAAACCAACAACGAAGCTCTTTAGCCGAGCTACTCCTGACCGATATACAAATGTGAATCCTAATGGAAAAATTGGGATTACAGGTGCAGATTTGTTATGCAGACAAGTTTATCTTGCCTCACGCATAGCCACCTGAACGGGTACCTGAACTAAAAACCTCTTGTGTAGTGGCCATAATCCCTTTCTATTCGTTGTTGCAACAACGGTCATTGCCAAGCCATCCCACATTCTCACAATTATTAGTAGAGGTGAAGAGCCTATCATGGGAGATTTATGAGGGCTCAAAGCTTGGTTGACCTAGAGAAGTGAGTGTCGTGGAGGGGAGCCAATGTGGCCAAGCTTCTAAGTCACCCACTAAGAATAAGTGCAACTAGAGAAATCCAAGTGGGAATCTAGTGGATATAGTCCTTGCCATCCATAGGGTTGTGCTTGTCTTCGTTGTGCTTGTTTTTCAACATTCAAAGACAAAATTATGTGTTTTCCAAGTGTTTTCTGAATCAATGGACATATAAACATCCCTCACAAATTTGGAAAAATGCATTCAAACTGAGACAATCTCAAAAATCTGCCAAAATTGCAAGGAAACCAAACTTTAGACTCTATGCAACGCATCTGAAACTCTATGCATCGCATCTGACCTGCTACATCACATTTGACAAATAGAAAAATACATGACTATGTTGTACCATATTTGTTGTCCAGAACAACACAATTGCCATGTTGCACTGTATTTGTTGTCCAGAACCATGCATCTGACTATGCTGAAATGCATTTGTTGTCTAGAACAACGCAATTGACATGCTGCACCACATTTGATTTCTAGAACCACACATCTGACTGTGCTAAAACACATTTTCTATCCAAAACAACACATTTGACCTTTTGCACCACATTTTTTGTCTAAAACAACGCATCTGCTAAAACCAAAATGCATTTGAGATTCTGCAATGCATTTGATACCTGAAACGATGCATTTGCCTGTCATTTGGAAAATCACTATCACTATCCAAATCTGAGACCAAACACTTCCAACCTGTTTCTAAACATTTTTCCTTAGTGGTGTCTATTCCAAACCAAAAAGATTTACTTAGACAATCAACCATTACACCTTTAGGTTTGTCATTTGGCCTTAACAATAGTCACAAGTTTGCATTGTCATTCTCTAGACTTCACTATCATGTCTTCAACTCACCTTGATATGGTTGATAGTCAAGTTGAATACCAGTTACTCTATAATGGTCAATACCAACAGGTCGTAGACTCCAAAAGACAATTCATCAAATCCAAATACCAATGCCCTTCTTACCAACAACTCATAAATCCTACTCCTCCATCTCTCTACCCTCACTATCAAGGGTCCCTTAGTACCATTCATGCCATTAATCCACAACAAATTTTGACTTATCCTAACCATGAAAAGGGAAACCAACTCTCCACTAATCCCTTCTGAGTCTCCATACCCTATCCTAGTCCTTCATCCACTAACCCCTTCCAAGTCTCTATGTCATATCCTAGTCCTTCATCCACTAATCCTTTCCAAACCACTCCGTCCCAACATATGTTTAGTAATGCAAATTCTATCCTTGTTCAAAGTCACATTCCATCGCCTAAATTTAAGGATATATATCAAGTTGAAAACCTAAGGCATGACATCATATTTTCAGCTTCATGTCAAGATCAAGGTAGTCCATCCCATGACCCCATCCTTAAATCCATTCAAGAAGTCCTTCTAGATAATCATAACATCCAAAATACATCTATCCTTGACAAATTCCATTCCCAATCATGCCGTCCAAGAAAATCCCATCTTTGACCAAGACACTACCATTGATCAAGAACCCCAAAATAATCCGCTCATCGACCTTTATGTCATTCATGATCAAACATCTGAGGCTAACCTTACCCAAACTCCAAAAATCACCATTTCCCAAAATGATACACTTGCCTCCTTTGGAAAAATAGATGATCCTCCTTTAGAACAAGATTCTTCTACTCTAGAAATATTTGCAAATGATCAAGCTATAGCTGATTTCACTGGACTCTATGAGAATGACCATAAAGACGATTTTGACATCGACTTGCACTAGTAGAATTTGGCAAATGAATGACTACGTGACTAATACTTTTAGTCATGTTACTAAAAATTTTAGTCACGTGACTAACACTAGTATTATTTTGCAAATAAATGACTAATTTGGTCATTTATAAGTGACAAATTTGGTCATCGGGTAAAATCACAACTAAATGAGTAATATCAGACAAATAAAAATGACTAAATAAATGACTAATATCAGACAAATAAAAATGAATAAATAAATAACTAAATAAATGTGCTAATTATTAAAATCTTGGCCATAATTTTTATTTTAATAAACATACTCTAAAACCTTTGTCAAGACCTTATTTTCAATCGTAGCCCGCCATAATTAATAATAAAATATTACAAATAAAATTACTAATAAATATTTTTTGTGGAATAAATATGTTGTTTTGTGGTGTCATCATATGAACACCAAAGTTTCTTCTAAATTGAATGCCCAACTCCTTAATGGGCCCAACTATGTAGTGTGGAAGATAAATATGCATACAATTCTCAAATATATACTAAGCTACTTATAAGTTTACATACTCTACATTTACTAGAGGAAAATAATGATATTAAAAATAGTTTACAAGTATGATTATATAAATTAGTTAAATTATAATAGAAGAGATAAAGATGGAGATAAAAAAAATAAAGAGATAGAGACAAATAAATATAGAGGTAGAGAGATAAAGAGGAATAGAGATATAGATGGAGAGAAAGATTGAAAGAGAAAGGAATAGAAAAAAGAGAGATAATACAAGAGAGATAGAAATATAAGAGATAGAAAGGGAAAGAGAGATAGAGAAAAGAAAAACTAACTTCTGATTACTTATTTCATGCCAAAAATCCAAGAATGGTATGCCTCCTTGGGGAGTTATGCTCAAGGTAGCATGAAGTTTGATATAGACAGACAAACTTATAGAGAGAGAAAGACATAAAAGAGAGAGGGAGATAGAGATAAGATATAGAGAGAGAAAGACATAAAATGGAGAGGGAGATATAGATAAGATATAGAGAGGTGGATAGAGAAAAAATAAACTAAACTCTTGTAATAAATTTACTATTACAAATATAATTTTGTTTAATAAAAAAATATATTTAAAACATATATATTTATTGAGTGAATGCTAATTGAGAACTTTGTTACATAAACAACATCATTTGCTAAATGACCTACCAATTGACCTCATGTACTACACATATGTTTGAAAAAATACACCAAAATTCTCTCTAATTGACCTTTCATACCTCTTCGACATACCTATTGCATGCCAAGGTGCAATTGCTAGTAATAATTATATATATATATATATATTTAACATGTCAAAATGTTTTTGATTAGAGGTAAATAAGGGGTTTTGAAGGGGCCCGGAACCCTTTACAAAGAAAGCAGCTGAACTAAAGAAAAAAACATAACATCAGCAAACAACCCTACAATAGCAACCCAACAGCAAAAAAGTAGCCAAAAAGGATAAGCACCCAGCAACAATACATACTTTTCAGAATGTCTGCCACCTCTACGTCGCAGTCGATAGCTTTATGTGCATCATAAAAAAAATCATAACTTTCCTTCCCAGAAGTTCCTCCCTGAGTTTTAGTTTTTTTCCTTGTACGTGCTCCAGGACCACCCGTATTAACCTCAAAAATCAAAACAATACCTTTTTCACCATTCTTCCCAGCAACAACACCCCCTTCATCATGGGAAAAATATTTCCTTTTCTTAGCACTAACCAGAGGAGAGGCAACAACAGCCGACTCAAAATTCCCAACAATTTTATGACCTTCCCCATCTCTCATCACATAGTCCCAAACTTTCCCGATTTGTTCCTCAAGACTGAGGATTCTTTCCTCCATGTTCCACTTCATTTTTAGGGTTTCCTCTGCCACCGTGTCCACCTCAGTGTTTAAGGATTCAAAAAGCTCATCAATTTGGTTCTAAACAGAGGACCCCTCAGTCTTGTTAACCATACCCCTGACTCTGACATTCGTTTTATTGATAACATGTCAAAATGTTAATGATATCAAGTTTCCACAATCCATTTCAATTAATCTTGCATACGTTTCTGGATTAGATTGTGTTAGTGTTTTTTGCATCAACGTTTCGAATCACACTCTATGATCCATCATCAGGATGAAAGAGCTCAAGGAGAAAAGTATTTTGTTGCAGACCAAGAATGACCTAAATAGGAAAACCATAGGGGAAGGAGAAAGGAGGGAGAAGGGAAGGCTGCACAAAGACCAAAGAAGACAAGACAAATAATATTTAAAAATTAAGATAAATAAAGAACATGGAGACAAAGAAGTAACAAATTAATGAAACCAATTAAAAGGAAGAAAATCAAGGACATAGAAAATACAACACAACATAAGAAAAAAGGGGAAAATAAAAGGGGGAAGAAAAGACAATAGATAAGAAAAGAGAGACAAAAAAGAGAATAAAAACCAAGTTGAATAAATTCAAGCCAATTGCAATTTTTTTTTAATCAGTAATAAGTTTATTTTATTGATATATATAAAAGAGTCATTACATCAGTATATCTTGAGATTTAAAAAACAACTACACCCCCAACGCCTATCAACCATGCCTAACTAAAAACAAAAAAACCCTGACTTCCACCATCCTGCCAATATAGAAAAAGAGCCATCTCCAATTGCTTCTAAACCCCTCGAATAAAAACCCAAAACACCCCTATACAATTTTCTTAATTTCAATATCGCATCCAACCATCTAATTGCAAATTGAGCTTTACAAAGGATACATTTTTACAAAAAATACATATTTAAACGGATTTGCACCTCCCCTGCAAAAAGCTTCTTAGAAGTCATTTTTTCCTATTTCGTTCCACGACCACACTACGTTGTTCCAGTCTTATTCACAAAAACCTTCCATTGCCATCCTTTTCAAAAAAAGCACGTTTTAAAACGAAATTGCAAAAAAATTGCAGACATACCCAAAAAACCAACTCACCATCTCAACCCCTAAACTCCACTCCTGCTTGCCCTTGCTCTCTGAAATCCTCCCCTTCTAGCCGAACACTTCCTTCGAGGGATATGTTGTGGGACATTTTATTCCACCTAGTTTGCTGCATTCTCAGGTCGCCTAAGCACCAACTTCAAATTTTCCCATGCAGCCAATATTTCCAGCTTATAGGCGTCTCTGTCAATTCTCCTTCGCCCCCTCACAAACGGGATCAAACCCTCTTCAGTTGCTTCGTCCATGTCCTCAATCCCTTATGAGACATCAAACCAAACCCCCAGAATTTCCCATTCAAGGAAAGATTCCATTCCTAGCAATAAATCTTCTTCAAAAAGTAAGTGCATCACCCACTTAATCACATCAAATTCTTCTTTCAACTCTAAACCCCACACAAAAATCATGGAAGCTATAACAAAATTCAACCTTCCCCTATGTTTGGCCCCCATAAAACATCCCCCAATGTTTCCAATATTGCCTCAATGACATCATCGTGCAGACATTTCAACAAAAAATTTAGCCTAAATTCAATGTATGGACTGAAAAAACCTTTTTGCTGCTTTTGCGTTGTGAACGAATACATGGCCTCCATCTTTGCTCTGATGAAATTTCCTCACTCTCTGTCAAAATTATTCTCTTGTTTTGGGCACAACTCTCCTCGTTTGCATCCTTTAAAAAAACTGGCCATTCGTGCCAAAAAAAAATTAACCAACTTCTACCCGTCCTTAATTCATCAATGTGACTACTTCCTCCGCCACCGAAACAACACCAAGCTCATTAATTAGGGAATATGTGATACTTTTCCCATGAGCTCGAAAGGACACTCATCATTCCCCAAGTCTTTTCAATAAATACCCCTAATCTGACAAGTAATTGACTTCATCGCCACCAAATCTCCTTTAGATTTTGTTTAAAAACTCGAAGATCTTTTAGCCGTTAGCCCTCCCACTTGCATCTATCATCTGATAACCATCCATTCCAACTACACCCATAAATTCAAAACCATAATTAAAACAATCACCAAATACCAATGAATTTTTCTATCCTTCTACCCATCCACCTCAAAAAACACGTGTCTAAAATCTTCCAACCTGGATTCACCAATATTAATGAAAGAAACTACCACTTGGATAAGCAATCAACCTCTTTTTTTCCTGCTCTTCGAATATCACTCACCTTAAAATCCTCAAAAAAATCTAACTCCTTAAGAATTTCCCATATGAAAATTTGTAGATGCCACGCCTTTGCCTCCCTATTTGCAATAGCTTGGGTGATGATCAACGAATCCCCTTCTATGCGAATTTTTTGAACACCCACTGCTCGAGCTAAGCCAATAGCAAGTAAGGATGCCTTCACCTCAGCCACATTATTTGTCCCATCTTCGAGTTTTTTCACTCCTAGGGAAATCATATTCCCAAGACTATCTCTAACAATTTCTCCTGCCCCAGATGGGCCAGGGTTGCCTTTTGCAGCCCCATCAAAATTCACCTTATGCCATCCTTCTAATGGTTTCACCCAGCTCACTTCATCAAAACCTTCCCTCTTTTCAAAATAATCCTCAAACTCCTTAATTGGTCTTATCTTTATCCCTGGCCAAGCTTTTTGAATTCTACTATCATCCAAAGAATAAGGAGTTCACAAAAAACTGTAGATGTGAGGTAGCAGTCCCCACAACTTCTTCAATCATATGATCAATTCTACTCAGCAGTCTAATCTAAGATTCCTTTTTGTCCAAAAAAATTCTTCTATTCCTCTCTTTCCAGATTTCCCATATTACAACAGAGGGGCTGACTATCCATATAATTGAAAGAAGGGTTTTTTTTCTGAAAGATGGGCCAACTCTTGAAACCTCTTTCAATTTCTTTTGAAGAGGTCCTTGCCACCCCCAACTTCAACCTTAAGTTCTCCCAACATCCTGCTGCAACATCACATTGAAGAAGCAAATGATCTATTGATTCCTCAGCGACATCACACATCACACATTTTGTAGGACCTGCAAAACCAAGTCTCTTCCTCCTCTCACCTGAAAAAATTCTGCCCCTCACTGCTAGCCAAGCAAAGGCGCCTACTTTTGGTAAACAATATTTATTCCATCATAGCTTATTAGCCCAAAAATTATCCCCTTCTAGAGAATCCAATAACTGATAACCAATTTTGATTGATTAATTCCTATTTATAGACTCGCACCAGACAACTTTGTCCTCATTTTCTGTGAGCAACACTTTCTTGTTATGAAAAATTCCTTTCATCCTTGCCATTTGTTGATCAGATAAGCCCTCATTATCTAACTCCTTCCAACCCCATTCCTATCCAAAGGGGCCCTGCTTTGGTTCAAGATAATCTCGAACCATGACACCCCATCTTTGTTGAAATATAAGCCTAAGCTCATGCAAATCACCCTCATCACGCAAAATTGGTAGACTGTCCCACGAATCGTCCCAAAATTTTGCTTTAAGACCATTACCTAATTGCCATGATATATGATTAAGAATAACCGACCTACAAGAAACAATAAAGTTCCAAATGGCTGAACCTTTAGGTGGGTTGCGAATAGTAAAGATCTGATGATCCTTTGTTGAATCAAGATATTTTTCCTTCAAAATTTTAACCCTTAATAATTTAGGGTTTGAATATATAATCCAAACCAACTTTTCTCCCAAGGCTTCATTCATGAGCTGCCAATCCCTCAAACCAGCTCCACCTTTGTCTTTGGAAGGATAAATTTTATCCCATGCTAACAAAGGGATTTTATCCTGCTCACTTGCACCATTCCAAAAAAAATTTCTCATTCGCTGTCCAATAGCTCTAATCACCTTCTTAGGGATCTTTAAACACATCATTGAGAATATCGGGATCACCAAGATTACTGATTTTAGCATTAAAATTCTACCTGCAACAGTGAGCCATTTGATCTTCCAACCATCCATTCGGCTTAGAAAACTATCTAAAAGATCTTTCCAAACACTAGCTTTATTGGCACCCCCAAAAAGAGGTATACCCAATTATTTGTTTGGGAGGGAACCTAATCTCATCCCAAGAATTCTGCAAATTTCCAATTGTTTTTGAATGAAAGTATTAAAAAAGAAAATTTATGATTTCCTCTAATTGATACATTGCCTAGAAGCTCTACTGTACTCATCTAGGGTCTCTTTCATTACTCAAGCTTCTCTAAAGGCAACTTCCCCCATCAAAAAAGTGTCATCAGCAAATTGAAAGTGTGAAATGGGATCAATACCTTTAGCAACTTTGATGCCTTTCCAAAGACCATTCCTACGTTTCCTGGAGACCAATCTTCCTAAAGTTTCAGCCAAGATTATGAAGAGAAATAGTTATATAGGATCCCCTTTCCTAATCCCTTTAGTGGAATCAAAGAAACCTTGTGGACTACCATTCACCAAGACAGAAAAATGGGGGGTGTAGATACAACTTTGGATCCAAGCCGCCCATTCTTTGCAAAACCCAAACTTCTCTAAAACTTTCAACAAAAAACCTGTATTAACCTCATCATAGGCCCTTTTGATGTCTAGCATTACCACCATTCTCTCTATTTTTTCCATTCAAATGGAATGGATAGCCTCGTGAGCTACAATAACACCTGCAAAAATTGATCTATTCAGTGAGAAGCTACTCTGCTCTTGTGAGATCACCAAATCCAGAACCCTTTTCAATCTATTAGCTATGACTTTAGATATTATTTTATAGACCACGTTGCACAAAGAGATTGGTCTAAATTCCTCAAAGGAATTCACCACCGACCTTTTTAGAATTAAAGTAATGAAGGTATTATTTAAATCTTTAAGAATAAAACTTCCCCTCCTTGATTCTTCTACCACCTCCCATAGATCTTGTGCAAAGATATCCCATAATTTTTGGAAGAATAAATCTAGAAAGCCATTTGGGCTAGGGGCTTTATCTCCACCCAAATCAAATAATTCATTTTTGACTTCTTTTAAAGACACTTCCTCCATAAGCATGACATTCTGAGCCTCAAACACACAACTAGGGATTACATCTAGAATGCTTAAGTCAGTCAACAATGCATCAGATTTGTCAACAAAAATGCCTGAATAAAATCTTATGGCTTCCTTATTGATCTAATCAACGTCATTCAAAACATTTCCATTAATGTCCTTTATTGAGAAGATCTTATTATTTGATCTACGCACCTTCACATAATTATGAAAAAAAATTGTGTTCCTGTCCCCATCTTTTAACTAGCTTTCACGGTATTTTTGCCTCCAAAAAATTTCTTCAGAGTGATCTTTGTCATAATAGTGGTTTACAATTCACGAGAGGAGCAATTTTATTTGAAATCCACATATTTTTTAGAAAATATAATGATTTAAGCCTTAAAAATTTCCATTTTAAAGGATTCCAATTGAAGAGGTTTGATCAAATCACCTTAGATCAAACCCCCTTGGATAGAACCGCAAAGTTTAAGCCATACCTATAAATCGTCTCCTTTACACCTATCAAAATCTTGATAAAAAAATAACTTTTGATTTAGATTTTGAGGATCAAATGAATTCATTTAAAATTTATTTCAAATGATTATGGTATTCCTCGAGAATAAGCCTATCCAATGAATATAATTTTAATATCTGTTTTTGGTTTTGTTATGTATTTGTTTTAAGTTTTTATTAAACATGGGTTTTCATCAAAAATGAATTTTTTGTTCTTCACATGTGGTAAAATAGAAGATTATCAAAAAAGTAAATTGAAAAATATGAGTGCACCAGATATTGAAGTCCTTGATCCAACAAAAAAACAATAGAATTTTGACATATACAAAAAGGATTCTTGGATTATCTGATCGGCGTTGTATGCGAATGTAATTTGTTTGACTTTGAAACTTTATTAAGAAAAAAAATATTCAATAAAAAACTATCTAACCAAGTGGAAGCACTAGATATAGGAGTTACAAATCTAAATTTGAAGAATTAGAATTTTATCAGCCGGGGAAAAAAAGTTATCGTTATACGGTGTCGTCACTTTTTAAAAATGTTGTTTACGAAAAATTCTATTTTTTGTGGGAGATAGAAAAGAAGTGAAATTTAGTTCAAAAATTTTAGAAAAAATATTTTTGAGAATCTCTGGAATAAAATTGTTGAGACTCTAGTTTGCACCATCTTCAAATTCCTCACAGTTTAGCAGCTATAGGTGCGAATGTGAAGATTTAGTTAAAATAATAATTTAGGTGTCGGTTGTGAGAATTTGTAAACCACTATTATGGGATCACCTCGAGCTAAAATTTTTGAGTATTATTTATTCAAACTCTTTTCTAATGCAAAATCCTCTTCCTTCATCCCCTTTTCAATTAATTTTGTGTGCAAATACTTCAGCTCCTCCTCTAGTTTGAGCTTCTCAACAAAAATATTCTTGAAGGATTCCCTATTCCACTTCTTCAGTTGCTCCTTCAAGTATTGAAGATTTTTGAAAAAAAAGAAGCTTTATTGCCTGACCGTTTTGGGGCACTTTTCCACCACTCAACTACCAGATCCTTAAACCCTTCAGTTCGAAACCGCATTACTTCAAACTTGAAAGGGAAATGATCTGGCGTGGCCTATTCTTGAATTCATAGACCTATGGGATACTGATATGATCCAGTAATTGGTATAATCTCGGCTTCACATGTCCACTATTGTGCAACCCAATCCCCTGCTAACAAAAAAGGGTCCAACTTCTCTGCTATATTAAGAAAACCACCTCTCTAATTCATCCATGTAAAATCACCATTTTTGAAGGGCAATTCAATGAGGCCATTATTCACAACAAAATCACTAAAATATTGTTGGCTTTGTCCTGACCAACACACACCCCCTAGTTTATCTAAAGGCCTCAAAATAGCATTGAAATCACCTCCCAATAGAAACATCCTTCCATCCTCAAGATCTAATGTTTTTGAAAGTTCTTGCCAAAGCACCTTTTTTGGGGTTGAATTGTTTGGACCATAAATGTTGATTATTGAGAAGCTTACCCTAAGTTGTTTAGAGTCAACTCTCAACCATTGCTAGAATCTATCCTGACGAGAAACCTGAACATCAACTACTGAGTCATTCCAAAGGACACCAAGGCCTCCTGAAGCACCCACAACCCTAGTAAGAAAACACTTCCATCTACTAAAACACTTATAAAAGGAATCAAAATTTGGCTCCTTAATTTTTGTTTCCTGCAGCAAAGCCAGGGCCAACCTCGTTTGATCAAAACACCTTTTGATCAAATGGATTTTGTCAGGGGCATTGCAACCCCTGATATTCCACGATAATATTTTTATGGTTGTCGGGAAAAGGCATAGCCTTTTCCCAATCTCAATTTACTCTGTCCAGTCGCATTGCCAGCTATTTCAAGACGCATCCTATTTGTTTTAGGACCATGTTTTTTCTTCTCTCCAATCTTAGCCTTACTAATTAATGCTTAAGATTGCTCTATTGTTCTCTTCTCAATAATCCCTATATTATCCTACAAACCAAGCATATCTTCACCACCATGATCCTCATCCGATGCCATCTCTGAATCTGAATATTCCATGTTACCTCTGCTATCTCTGACACCTTCAAAAGCACTCTCTAGATTCTGAATAGGAGAGATGGGAATATCCTTAAAAACGGTATCCTCTTTCTCCAAAAAAATGTCATCTTCAATCAGCTTGGCCTCTACATCAATATCCTGCCTATTATTGCATGGAGAGCTATGATCCCAATCTTCTCCATGCTTTTCATCTCGACCATGCATGAGCCTGTTGACACTCTCATTTTTACTTCGTGAGTGGGATTTTCCTTGTAAAACTAGTTCAAGTTCAAATCCTTCAACCCTTATGTTGATATTCTGGCCCGAAGCAATAACATCACCCATAAGGGGAGATTCAAACTACCCAACATTCACAACATTTTCATTTATTTGAGTAGTCAATTCCTCCAGTTTCCCTTTTGAGACCCGCACCGACTTCGCATTCTCTGAACTTTTGATAGTAAAGGTTTCCACCTCTTGGTTCGGTTCCCGAAGTGTCCAAACTTGAGACATCATCTCAAAATCATTTTCAAAGAGAAAATCCATTTCCTCTTTCTGAATCCCATCCCAGTAGCAATTGGTCCCTATTATCAAATAGGACGAGCTATTCAACTGCCTTCGGTGAAGTCCCCATTCTTGTGTGTTCCAGTGATCTTCCCAAGCATCAGATTCAGTTAAGATCATCAACTCCTCAGCAAGAGTATTCTAGGTTAACCCTTTTCCTTTCTTCACATTTAGGCAATGACCTTCTAAGTGCTCTTTTCCTGAACATTTCGAGCCAGATATCATTGCATCCTTAATCTCCACCTTTTGTTTCCAAACACCTTCCCCTATTTTTATCTCTATCATTTTTGGAAGAGGGTGGATTGTCTGCCTTAAAATGAAAACCCTGGGAAACATGCTATAATCAAATTTTTCCGCAACTTCCTCTGACTTCACAAAAACACCTAATTTGTTTCCAATGCTTTTGAGAGTTTCCATATCCCAATATTCCTGAGGGAGATTCTTCAACCTGATCCACATTGGCACTTCTCTGCATTTTCTTTATTAGGGTCAAAGTTTGGTGTCCAGTCCAATATAAAGAAACCCCTCCCTTCCATCATGAATGGGCCACTATTGATGATCCATTATTTGTCCTGGGTTGTTTGAAAAATCACCAAATAGAACCCATTTTCCATGGTTTTCAAGCCATAGTCTTTGCCCTAGTTTTTATCACACCAGGCCCTAATCTTAGAGAATGCTGGCCATTTCCCACCCCGTTTCATAAAGGCATGGGCTTTAATAAAAATGATAGAGTCACTCCATTCTCTCTTTTCCAAGAGCAAAGAAACCATAATAGAGTGGGAAAAGTTAGGCATTACCTTGCTTGGCTCCGCCTTCTCACTCAGTTATTTTGGGCACCAAAATTTTCCTTCCAGCTGTCTGAAATCCACCTTTCCATTTGAGAACATGGACCTGAATTTCCCATCATGCTGCATTGTTTGACTAGTCTTTCATCCTTCATTTCCAATGCCCTCATTTCTAAAACCCTAGTTAGCCAGAGCCTGCAATGCCCAATAAGATTCATTCCTTCTAGAATTTTGAAAGTTTCTTCCCTTTCTATTATTGAAAGGCCATCTAGGTTGAGTGCCTCTATCATACTATAAACCCTGGTGTCTTCAAAAAAATTTCCTGTCATTGTTTCGCCATTCCAATGGCTATGACATAATACTTTGAGTATCTTAAAAGAGTGTTTTTCATAAGAATAAATTTCCAATTGCAAAATATTAAAACAAAGGATAAAAATTTGAAAATTTGAAAATTTAAATTTAAAAAGACTATACAATAAAAAGAATTAAAGAATTGAAAAAATGCACTAGCATTTATGTTATAATTTAATTATAAAAATTAGACTATAACATAAATGTTAAGGAGAAGGAAAAATTAAAAATCAAAATGTGCTCATTATTAAAACCTTGCCATAATTTTCATTTTAATAAACATACTCTAAAACCTTATTTTCAAGGTAGCCCGCTAAAAATTTTCAATTTAATAAACATACTCTAAAACCTTCGTCAGACAGGCATAGCCCGCTAAAATGGAGAAGTGAAAGTCGAAACCTTATTTTCAAGGTAGCCCACCAAAAAGGATAATAGATAATCTATGAACACTTTCATTCTTCATATGTGATAACAAATAATCTATGAACACTAGATTGGAGGTGCTTGATGTATCAGGTTGCAGTGACTTGATGCTTGAGTTCTAAATGCATTATTTACCCTGTGTTGAGTCAGATCAAACCTTATTTAAATATTCTCTTAACTACCTAAAGACTTATGATTCCCCTATTTTTACAGGAGAGGATTGGGTGATTCAACTTGAAAGGGAATCTGGCAGTCTTCCAAGAGAGGTAAATCCTGTTATGTATGCTTACATGGTACAATAAGAAATATTTTTTTCTCATAGCCTATGTTGAGTTTTGTCTTTAATGTTGTATATTGGGATCATGTATTCCATGATGGTTGTAGTTTCTTAAATAGAGCTATCTATTTATCATTCAAGTTATTGGGAAGTTTCCTCACATTGCAAATTACAAGGCTCTTAAATTTCTAGCTGGTGTCGATGTGAAAGAGCTTGTCAAATCTCAATTAGAAATTGCTTGCATCGATGGTAAAGATAAGCATCTCTCTTTTTTCTTTGCATTTTTTCACACTTTGAGTATTGAGAAGCCAAAGTATGAATGCCAATAAGAAAAGAAGAAAAATACATCATGGTTTATAGAGAATAAGTTAGGGCAACCGGACCACTAATTTTATCAATTTATAATATAATTTTAGAGAGGAGTGTTTAGCACATCAAGTTTACAAAAATTAATAGATCATGATAAGTGTACATTGATACAACTTATCTTGCACCTTATGGAACTTTGATGGATGCTACTAGTATATAGTTACAAGGTGTTTTGGATGATCTCTCTTCCTATGATGGTCCACTTTGAGCCACATTTATTGAGGATGTTGTGATGGTTCATCTTTGGGCACCAACAACTCAAGTATTCATTTTTTTTATTTTATCTTTATTCTCATTTCTAATGCTAACATCCCATCTTTATGCAAAATTATATTAATAGGTCTTCAAATCAAAGCTAACAAGGGTAAATAGACTATAAATCATTGACTATGCTTATGCAGCATGGTCTTGAGAAGGGAAAGGGAATATTTTTTGAAGATCATATTTGAAGGCTAATGGTCATCTATAATTAATAAGGCTTGGCTTAATGGAGAAGTGAAAGCATGATGCTTGATTTAGGGTTGCAACCTCTGCCCATTTTTCCACATTGGGCATGATTTGTGCAGAATCTTGTGGTAAGTCACTTTCCATGGTTTTAGTTAATTTTACTTTCAAATCTGTACAGTCAGGCCATTTTTTATTGTGTTAAGAATGATTTCTCTATAAATTGTGACATATTAGATAATACTTTTGATTTCATGTATGATGCATGCATGATTGGGTAACATACCAAATTGCTAAGAAGCTTGTCTTGATCAGACATAGTGTTTTTTTTTTTTATCCACATAATTCAAAGAATGGAATAGTGATGAAAATGTCTTAAAAGTTATTTCTTACCACCAGATATTTCAATTCAAACACTAAACTTTGGGCATAGTTCTTTACAATTTTGGGTATGTTGACATCCAATTTGGTAGTTTCTAAATGTGGTTGTTCTTGTGAAATAGCTAGAGTTGCAGTTTTGATGTAGGCTTTTATTCAAAACTACAAGAGTCTAGAATCAGATACTGGTATAGTTATCAATTGGCTAACTAAATATATGGCCAACTTTAGGCCTACAAGCAATCCACCCTCAAAACAGAAAACTAATTAACTTCAATTGAACAAAATGTAGATTTCCCCATTTGGTTTGTGTATATATGTTCATATTTAGGATTATGATCAATTTTTGTGATACCTCTTAGCTCTGATACAAATATTGTGCATAGTTCTTCTCAGTTTATTCAATTTGGTGCTATTATTTTTATCCCATGATTCAGGCTTCAAACCGACCCTCTCATTAGTATTTGTCTTCTAGAACTATCTAGAAGAGGGTAATCAAAATCAATATTTAAATATCTGAAAGTTGAAGATCCTTTCCTTGAAACTAAATCTTTGTTCTTGACAAACTAGAGTTGAGATGAGCCAAGAACTAGTGGAAGGGAAGTTGAATGAAAACTGAGAGCAACTAAAATCCTTCCTAAGAAAGTGCCCTTTCCACTATAATTGTCAGTTCTAGTGTCTCCTTGTTCATTTTTTCTGGCATCTCCTCATTTTTCATTTCTTGATAGAGAGCTTTTGAAAGATGTGCAAGATGTTCTTCAATATCAACAATCAATGTTGAGATAAAATGGAAGCATTGCTCTTGCAAATAAGGTGCTAAATCATTTATCCTTGAAGGATATTTATGTGCATGAAAAAAAATTAGGAGGTCTTCCAAAATATTCTTGGACCCCTCATCTATGGTATCTTTTATTTGACTAACCTCAGTTCCAAAATAAGCGTTAAGGCAACCAAACCAGTCTTCATCATTTGTCATCATAAATCAAAAACTCAACCTAGGTAAATTGATACTTTTTAGGTCCCCTCTCTTGACAAGCCAACCCTCACTAGTAGTTAATTTGTGCAAAAGGGTTTCAACATCTTTGTAACCTGCCAAAGATGTAACTTCAAGGAATTTACCAACCTTAACTCTCTCACACAGATCTGCAATTCCATCAACTATTATTTGTTTCATCCTACTAACAAACATGCTTTCAAAAAGTTCATCCCACAGACTCTTTGAGTGCTTCAAAACAATCTCACACACGCATTGCCATGGAAACTCAACATTTGAACCAAAAACCATTTTTAGCCACTCCAAGCTCCCTTCAAATGCATCCAGACTGTCTAATGTTTCTCTGATCAATGTCTTATTCTATGCAAGTTCCTTGCCACTTTTCACAAGATCAAGCAAATACTTTCCCCCAAGCCTATCTACAAAGAGAATATCATCTGCACATGTCTTAAGCCATGCTAAGAAAGACTTCGATATAAATTTGCTCAACAAAATAATCATGGTAGCTTGTAGCTTCTCTCTATGAGATTTCCACAACTGCACCTCATTGTCTGGGTTTGAAATCCCACCAAACAACTATGATCCAGGTGGCACTGCCAACACAATCTTATAAAAAAGAGGCAAATCGTTTAGAACCTCCAAGAAGAGTTCCTCAACCTGACATAGCGTTACGTGTATGAATCTTACCATATTACAAAAAATGGAACTGACTACCCCCACCTTATCGGTCTATCAGCTAGACGTATCTTCTGGTTCCAGCGATGCGTCGATGGTTCTATTTTTTCATCGGTGTGAGGATCTTCTATCGGTGGGACGAGGTCTCTTGTTCCCGTGATGGTTTGATGGGGATGTTGTTGGTGGAGTTCGTGCTTGTCACCAGGACTTGTGTGGTGGTTCCAATGATGGGCCGATGTTGTTGGTGCTCATGATCTAAGTCAACACCAACAAAACCAAGGATTTTGGTCTTCTTGTGTTGAAAGGATAAGAAGTAGATAAGCTTCATATTTAGTTGAACCCACTTGAGATAGTCTTTGAAAAAAAAATTGTGGGGCTTGATTTCACTAACAAATGGAAAATGAAGATGCTCATAGCTCAATTGAGGACCAAATCACACCAACTGATATGTGAGACGAGTGTTGAAAACCAATCTAATTGATCTTTTTGTGGCTCTATGTGTAGCCTTGTTAAACTTGCTAGATAATTTGACCAAGAATGATTCAATAGGATTTGGTTTTTTTGTGAGGAGTTCTAGAAATAAAATAATCTTCCACTATAATCAAATTTTGCATAAGCTTTATCTAGTACAATGTGCTCCCACCTGTTATGTGGTTGGCTAAATCCTTTTCCAAAGCATTGGTTCCTTGCCTCCATTGGATTTTTAATTCTTTGATACCTTGGTTGAGTTCTTGAGTTATGTTAATGGAAAATTGGTTCATCAAATTTATGTGAAGGCCAAGAACTTTGCCTCTTCCTTCACCTTTCTATTATATTCTTTCATTGACTTGTTATAGGAGGTTATATTTCATTTAAGTGATTTGATCTTGTTTGTTTGATGATTGGATAATGGTCCCATAATCTTGGCAGACCAACATGGTGGGTTCAATATCCATATATTGATCTACCAAAAAGGTCTCTATTGTTAGCATGGGCATCTCCAACATGGAGCCTGATAGCAATCAGGAGCACCATTCAATCTCACTTAGACAAATTTCATAAAAAATAGGCTTCAATCTCTTAATTCCTTCAATCCTCAAGCACTATAGACAAGATATAAAACCATTTTCAAATACCCTTTAATGAATTCTAAAACATATCCCAAATTCATCATAGGTTGTTTTGGAACAACATCCCCAAAACTTAGATTTTCCCCTAAAACTAGGTCTAATTAGGCCCCTTTACAAAGGAACTCTTCTTTAAAATGTTCCCTAACCTCAAAACTCAATGGGGAAGCACTAACCAGGTAACAACACTTCAAAATCCACAACTTCCACTTGATGAACCATTCTCCAACATGACATCCACAAAAACCCTCCTTTTTAGCAAGTTTCATGGGGGTTTTATTGAAAATGGGTACTCCAGACTCCTAGCACTCTTACCAATGCTTCAAACACCTTCCAACAGGTCTTCTCATGCTCCAGGAACTCTCTTACAACCTTTACCAATATTGCTTCTTTAAACTCCAACCATAATATCTGATGCAGGAGCCTCTTATCAACATCATGTCTTCATTATGATGGTTGATTAAGATCATGTTAATTTACAATGTATCAAGGTCATTTTTCCATATATTTGAGTCATTAGAGGTGTCAAGGCTAAATTTGTGTCAAAATGTAAAGTTGTCCAAAATATGTAAAAGGTTGTCACAAAATATTCAAAATTGTAAAATTTCCAAAAAGAAACATTTGGAAGTTGAAGGGCCATTTAGGTTTTTAGGTCATTTAGACACAGTTAGAAGGTGTAGAGTCAGTTGGGAATTCATTTAAAGAGGCCATTGTATGTTTAGAAGTTTGTGGGTGATTGGAGAGAAGAGTTTTAATGAATAAAATCATTGTTTCTTGCATATTTCTTCAGAAAACTTATGTGTTTTAGTTGTGTACGGCCCTGTACGAGAAAGAAATGGTTTCAAATCGATTGTAAGTTATAGATTTCCCAATCACCTTCCTAATCCTTTTTTTCATGCAAATTGATCAATTTTTGAGCAAGTTATGTGTATTTATCTCAAAACTATTAAAACCCTCTGTTAGGGTAAATAGTAGCAAAGAAAATGTTGTTACTCTTATTTTAATCATTGGAATTTGCCATGAATCAGTGTAGAAGAAGTTTTGGATATATTCTAACAGAATCCTAACTTGTAGAGGTTTTGGTTGTGATCTTGGGAAGAATCTACAAGCCTCAATGTCTGTAAACTGTGAAAAAGACTGGTAAAACAAAGTTGAGGAGGTTAGCACCTAGGGTTTTGCAAAATATCCTTGAATATGGTCTTGTGGTGTTTTATTAAGCTTGGGAAGACTTAAATACATGTTTTCTAAGTATTTTTTTAGTGAATTTGTGACTGGAACCAACATAACCAATAAACCCCTGCTTGCACCAAGGCTTAATTAGGCCTAATTTCTGACCGAGACAACGAGATTTAATGCAAGTGTTGCAAAAGACTTAATCCCTGTTTCTGAATATGTTTTAGAATAGCATGAAGGGAATTCAAAAGTGTGGATAGATTTGGGTTATAGTGCATATCAAGAGAACAAAGTCCTGTCAAATAGATAAGGTAATCTACTAGTATTAAAAGAAAGATTTGGGGGGATTGATAACCAAACAAGAAATCAGTGTTCATGGGGTGAATAATGTGTTGGGCCTTGTTGTTTTAACCCTATTGAAAGTTGTTCCAAGTGTCAGGTTGGGTATTTTGTGTTTCTAAAATCAAAGCTTGGGTTTGAAGTCAAAAAGGTGTCATGGTTGAATGTTGAGGATAATCTGATAGAAGAGATCATAAATTGGTGTGTAAAGGTTCTTGGATGATGAATTGGGATCTTTGTATAGTATATGCAATTTGGTTTAGGGTTATGGGTTTGGGAAACCAAAATTTCCTTGTGAATGGAGTGTAGCCTTGAAAGTTGATTGCCTCAAGTGAAGTTTTCAGTTTAGTTGCCAAGTGTTGTTTGTGAAGAGTATCTTGAGTTGAAGCAAGTTTTGATTGAGTTGCTGCCAAGTGTTTTGGTTGTGAAGTTTCTTCCTCTAGCATTGCATCAATATCTGACAAAAATCCCCCATCTATTATGCTCTGATGGATGTTCATACCCTGCTCAAAAGCTCTCATTTTGGCACAAGTAGGGAGGATGTTGGCATAGGTTGTGGAATTTGGCTTCACACCTGCTAATTGCATTTTCTTGAAAGTTTCTAAAGCCTTTTTAGCAAATCCATTTTGTGCATATCCCACAATCATTGTATTCCATGAGGTGGCATCTCTTTCAGGAATTATGTCAAATAATTCACATGCTTGTCTATGATTCCACATTTTGCATACATGTCTACTAGGGAAGTTGCAACTACATCTGACAAAATTCCTCTATTATTTATGCTTTGATGGATGTTCATACCTTGTTCCAAAGCCCCCATTTTGGCACAGGTAGGAAAGATGCTGGAAAAGGTTGTGGAATTTGGCTTTATACTTGCCAATTGCATTTTCTTGAAAGTTTCTAAAATGTTTTCAACAAATCCATTTTGTGCATATCCAACAATATTTGCAGTCCAAGAGATGACATCTCTTTGAGGCATTCTGTCAAAAACTTGACATAATTTCTCTATGCTTCCACATTTTGCATACATTTCAACCAAAGCATTTCCAACTATAATATCAAACAAAAATCCCCCTTCTATTATGCTTTGATGGATGTCCATACCCTATTCCAAAGCTTCCATTTTGGAATAGGCAGAGAGGATGCTGGCAGAGGTTGAAGAGTCTGGCTTTAAACCTGCAAATTGCATTTTCTTGAAAGTTTCTAAAGCCTTTGCAACAGATCTAATTTGTGCATATCCTACAATTATTGCAGTCCATGAGACCACATTTCTTTGAGGCATTTTGTCGAACACTTCAAGTGCCTTGTCTATGATCCCACATTTAGCATACATGTTGGTGTAGGAGCACCTAAGCTTTCATTTTCAAATTTGAAGGCCATTGCATCTTAGTAGGTCATTTTAGCATTTGAGGAGGTCATTTTAGCATTTGAGGAGGTCATTTTATGTTAATTAGGTCTTGTGAGACCATTCACTATGAATTAGGATGATTTTAGAGTCAATTGGGTAAAAGAGACAAAGTTGTAAAATTGCAAACTATCAAAAGTTGGAAAAATGCATTATTTAGGAAATATCTTGGTCAAGGAGGTCAGAGGTTGTTAAATGGTAGAAAATGGTTGTAATAAGGCCATTTAGTGGTAGATAAATGTTTTTAGTGTCATTTTAGGTCATTTTCAGACCATTCAAAGTTGTTGCAGGTCATTTTTGTCAAGTTTTGCATAATTGCTAAATATAGTGCAACATGACAAATTTTGCATGTCTGAGGAAAATAGATGCTCCTCCATCAAATCAATGAATTGTAACTATTGGGAAACATGATAAAAATACTGAAAAAGGCTCAAGAAAAAGGGTAGAAGTTTGTATTGAAGATTGGAAAGCAATACACAACATTTTTTCAGTAAATTCTCTATAATTTTTGTCTTTTCTAAACTTTTTAAGCTCTGCATGATCTCGTTCTGAGTGTAGTTATTCATAACTACATTGTTTTTTGTGGAGGCAAGGATTAGGTTTCATTTGGAACAAGTTTTAAGGTTTTATATAAAGATTTAAGGGAGATTTCTTTTGTTTTATGTACACTGCCTGTACAGGCTAGTGAGGTCTCAGTTTGTAGTTAAAAATGTTGGTAAAGTCAATCCACCTACTGTATTAAGTTTTACCTCGGTGGATTGACTTCTTCAATGTTAGTTTAGTTGTTCTTATGGTTTTGAGAGTTAGGGAGACAAGTTATTGGGTTATGGAGTGATGCCCTAGGCTGGGCAGAGCACTTTACTATGTGAAATTGAGTTACTAAAGTGGGGTTTTGTTAAAATATTGAAGGAACTAGTTGTGTGTGAATCTGTTAGTTTACCTAGACCATTTGGAGTCTGTTGAATGCATTTTTTGAGTTAGTTAAGCTTGGGAATGTGGAGAATGAATAAACCCTTGGAATTTGCATGTGAAATGAGGGTTTCTTGGTGTAGTGTCATAGAATGCATGGCTTTGTGAACTAGTAGTGAAATTTGGTGTTTTGTAACACAATTTAACACTGTCCATTGAGTTTGAGTGGAAACTAGGAGGTTTGGAGGTATTTCCTTTGTAAAAGAGGGCTAATTGAGTAGCCCAAAACATGGTTAGTTTATTGAAACTTCAATTTATGCTTAAGAAACCTATTGAGTTATTTTGGTATGTTGTTTCATGTGTTGAAGTGACTCTCTAAAGTTGTTTTATAGGTCATAGTATGGCCTACTCTGAAATATTTTGTGAAAATTTGGGTTATGAGGGGTACAAGCCAAAAGGGTGTGTGTAAGAGTGAAGTTGAGTGAATAGATTTCTAAGAGTTGAATCCTTGTTTAATATTTGTCATTTTGAGTTGGTAAAGGCTGGTTTCTTGTTTGGATCAGATTATTAAGAGATTGGTTGAGTCATCACCACCTTGCTCTACATCACATATCTACAAGAGCAGTTGCAACTACAATATCTAAAAAAATTCCTCTATCCTTTATGCTTTGATGGATGTCCATACCCTGTTCCAAGGCTCCCAATTTGGCACAAGTGGGTATGATACTAGCAAAGGTTGTGGAGTCTGGATTTACACCTACCAATTGCATTTGATTGAAAGTTTCTAAAGCCTTTTCAAAAAAGTTCAATTTGTTTGTATCCTAAAATCATTGCAGTCCATGAGACCACATTTCTTTGAGGCATTTTTTCAAACAGTTTGATTCCTTGTCTATGTTTCCAAATTTTGCATACATGTCTACAAGGGTTGTTGCCACTACAACATCTGACAAAATTTATCTATCCTTTATGCTTTGATGGATGTCCATACCCTGTTCCAAAGCTCCCATTTTGGCATAGATAGGGAGGATGCTCTGACAAAGGTTGTGGAATTTGTCTTTACACCTACCAACCAACTGCATTTTTTCTTGAAAGATTTAAAGCCTTTTCAAAAAATCTATTTTGTGCATATCCTGTAATCATTGTATTCCATGAGATGACATCTCTTTTAGGAATTCTATCAAAACATCACGTGCCTTGTGTATGCTTTCACATTTTGCATACATGTCCACTAGAGCATTTCCTACTACAATATCAAGCAAAAAGCCCCCTTTCATTATGCTTTGATGCATACCCATACCATGTTCCAAATTTCCCATTTGGAACAGGCAAGGAGGATGCTGACAAAGGTTGTAGAGTCTGGTTTGACACCTGCCATTTGCATTTCCTTGAAAAAATTTAAAACATTTTCAACAAATCCATTGTATGTGTAGACATGTAAAATGTACATGCACTCGATCCTGATCTACTAACGTCACTTCATCCAGAATTATCCCTTTGTCTAACCATTTAATCAAATAACCTTATTTGATTACAGTCATCATAATTCCCCTTTTAATTAAATAAATCCCTCAATTTAATTAAATCATCATCTCTGTGTAATTAGCTAGGTCATTTCATCTTCCTATCTTTGTTTAATTAAATAATCCATATTATTTGATTAAATCTCTAAAGTTCATCTAATTAAATTAAATAAATCAAACATTTATCTAATTTAATCTAACATCACCCCCTTGGTTAAATAAATAAAAAATATTTATTTAACTAAGTCTAAATCATTCCTCTCAATTTGAGTTATTTAAATCCTAAAATCTAAGTCAAAATGGTCAAATCAACTAACATCATTTAAATTAATCAAATAATGATTAATGCTAATCCTAATCACTCAAATCCTCTAGATTTTGCAACTTGCACATAAAAATCAATTTAATTGATTTATAAATCATCTATTTTCATTGAAAAAAGGCATCAAAGATGGAATATTCCTCAAATTTGAAATCTCCCCCCAAAAGGACTTGTCCCTTCCAACAAAGCATTTAAAATCTCTTACATGTCCTTTTCTTGAGCCATGTGCATTTGCTTCACTTTTCATCTCATCCTTCAAGGCATATTTTGAATTTGAATCTCCCCCCTCTTTGCACATTCTTCAAAATGCGCTCATTCCTCAACCATTCACATGATGACATGTGGCTTCTTCTCATTTGTTGAAGATTAGTCCCACATTCATCCCTTTTGCCTCTTCTCTAATCAATCCCATCTATAAATGAAGAGCTCATCCTTCATTTCATCATCCACAATTTGAGTAAACTTGCTATGCTCAAATCATTAGCAAATTCCATCCATTATCATTAAGTTCATAGCTAGGTTATGCAGATTTTTCTATTGGAGCACTCATGAAGCATCAACAAAGTGGATCACTCTTCATCACACATCAATCTTGCATCATAGGAATTGGGAAAGGGCCAATTTTCACATCAGATTGGCACCAATTCCCCCATGGGATCAAGAGTTTGTTTTGATAGGATTTTAATCTATCTCATTTGTGTTCTTCATTCTTCTTTCCTATTTTTAAACTATGCTAATGGATTTCATGGGGAATCCTTGTTCTTGCTTGCATTTCACCTTCTAATGTGTTTGTTCATGTTGTTTTGTAGGTACTAGGATTGGGGTTCATACAATATGCATATCCTACAGCCATTGCATTCCATGCAACAACAGTTCTTTGAGGCATTTTGTCAAACAATTCATGTTAATAAATATGTTGAGGAATCTTTTGGCTAAGTCATGAATTTATTGAAATTTGTCTAATTAATACATGAAGAAATAATTTAGGTTGTGAGTGTGGTGAGTTTAAAGTCTTGTATAGGTCACATGATACCATGTGGGGATTGCATAGATTATCTTTGAATTTTTTTATAAGCTATTGGATAGACTTTGTTTTATACAATTTCATGACATGTTATGGTTAACCCCTCTATGCATGAACATAATGTTGAAATACAAAATACAAGAGAACCATTTCAGTAATTTTAAAATTTAATTAGAGAACATAATCCATCAAAGAGATGTAGAGACTAGACTCAACCAACCTTCAAGTTTGATTTTTGAAAGAAATACCATAAAATCTATTAGTTTCTATGCATAAATTCTGTGTTTTCATGAAATCTGCTACTATAGGCTAAATTTCTCATCCGTATAGAAGTTCCATGGCCCAAGGGTGATGGAATGTGTTGAAGGCATGAGTTATATCTCCATTGGTGGTGATTTTTCTTCTTTTCACTGAGTTTGGTGGATTTAGTAACCTTTTTCCTGTAATTGCCCAGGTAGCCCTGTTTTAAGGGTTTTGATCTTGTAAATGAAAAAAATGGCCATTCCATCTACTATCTAAGGCTGTGGATTGATGGAATGGCATGAATTGTTGTAGATTTTTTTGTTAGTGTGATGGTAGGAGCAGGGAGGCCAATTTAGTGTTTTGGGTTGATGCCCTAGTGGCATTTTACATGGTTTTTCAAGTGAAACTTGGTTGTAGAAGTTGAGTTTTTCCAAACTGTTGTTGTGGCTAGTTATGTAATGAATTATTAAGCATGTACAAACCTGTGTTAGAGTTTTTGAAGCATTGGTCTGGGTAGGGAAGCCCCAAAGTAGTGATTTTTAGTAAAACCCTTGATTTTTACATTAAAAAGGAGGGTTTTGGAGTTGGCCCATTTAGTGACACTTTCTTTGTTTGAAACTTGTTGATTCCCTCTATTTGGAGTCTTCCTAGGAGGTCTAAGTGGTTTTGGTGAGTAGTTTGAGTGTGGGTTACTTGGAAAAGTGGGCTAATTTTCCCTTAAAAGTGGAGGCCAGTCTATTGTTCCCTAAGAAGTTTCAAAACAAATCTATGCAAGTTTTTGATATGTTGAATGGGAGGATAAAAGGTGTCTAAGAATGTGTGGGTTGTGACTTTGTTAGGCCTTCTCTAAAAGTTAAACCTGAAAAAGTGAGTTTGGATTGCTACTTGGAGAACAAGTGAAATTGGTGAGGAGTCATTGAGTTGGGGACTTAGAGATTGAAACCCTAATTGAGGTAGGTTGGATTGGGATTGTCGAGTGATTTTCCACCCCATCATTGCATAATTTATCCATCAATGACATCTCTTTGAGGCATTCCATCAAAGAGTTCACGTGCCTTGCATACGTTTCCACATTTTGCATACATGTCTAACATAGCATTTCCAGCCATAATATTTGAAAAAAATATCCTATCTATTATGCTCTGATGGATGTTCATACCCTGCTCCAAAGCTCCCATTTTAGCACAGGCAGGGAGGACGCTGGCATAGGTTGTGGAATTTGGCTTCACACCTGCTAATTGCATTTGCTTGAAAGTTTCTAAAGCCTTTTCAGCAAATCCATTTTGTGCATATCTCAGAATCATCGTATTCCATGAGATGGCATCTCTGACACCCTTCAATGCTCTTAGTTGTTTGCAAATGATAAAGAACATCCTTGCCTTTTCGTGAGAAAGTTTTTGAGCTACAGAAGCTTCACACCTAATAATTGCATTTGCTTGAAAGTTTTGAAAGACTTTTCAACAAATCCATTTTGTGCATATCCCACAATCATCGTATTCCATGAGATGGCATCTCTGACACACTTCAATGCTCCTGGTTGTTTGCAAATGATAAAGAACATCCTTTCCTTTCTGTGAGAAATTTTTTGAGCCACTGAAGCGTAACACCAACTATGTATGCAGTTTTATTGAGACAAATATCACACACGAACATCCATCGAAGCATGATGATCAGGGGAATACTTACCATATGTTGTAATTACAAGTAGTTCTGAAGCAATCATCGAGAGGACTCTTGTGTGTCACTGGGAGTCACATCAAAGTCCCACCGATAGCCCGACAACACTCAAAATCATTAGTGAGAGAGGTGGACATCGACAGGAAAAAGATTGTGGTCCCTCCGATGGAGCGAAAAACATTGAGGGACTTCATCAACGAGAGAAGCTTCGACGGGAGATAGAGTTAAGTCCCTTGAATGCCCCGAAAAGGGAAAAGATTAGTTTGAAGCTAAGTTACCCCAAACTAGCTAATTTTGGTATCAGGTATGGTTCTCTTGAAAGATAACCAAATTAAAATTTTCTCACCCTAGAATTTTTAAACCTCATGACTCCATTTGAGAAAGAACTTTGTGTGCTTTTTTTATTCTAAATTTATTAATTAAGAGCAAAAAATATTATTTCGATTAGAGACAAATGCAAAAATAATTATTTCCCAAGGTTTAAAAAATATTAAATAATTAATGCTAGTTATTTTTAAAAAGTCCCTGAAGAAACACTAGTTTAAAGTTTTCATCGATGGGAGAAATGAACATTGGCAGGAGTTATCTTGAAGTCCCCCCGATAAAGTAAAGTCCCCCCAATAGAATAATATGTAATAATATTTTGAGGGAGTATAATATTTCTTATAGGGATGTATTTTCTATTCATTGATGGATATTTATATCTTGTTTCAAAGCTCCCATTTTGGCACAAGCAAGGAGGATGTTGGCAATGGTTGTGGAATTTGGCTTTACACCTACGAATTGTATTTGCTTGAAAGTTTTTAAAGCCTTTCCACCAAATTCATTTTGTGCATATCTATTGTAGATTTCCCTAAGCTAGACATGACAAAGGTGTATATGCAATTTGAGATCAATTGATAAGCTGAGACATGTAATGTTGATTTGATTTACATTTTACTTAAGATATAATTTTGTTGCATTGCTGAATTTCATAGTTCAATAATTGGGATTCTCAATGATCTTGTATACCCAAAGTGTATGTGATAGAAAGAAATTAGGTAGTCATGTTGATTAGTTTGACAATTTGAATGATCTTGAGTTCATAATTACATAGTGATAATTTTTGACAAATAATATAATATCTTGTTGTATTTATCACGGAAACAAAGGCCTCTTTTGATTGTAGCAGAGGATGTAGAGAGTGAAGCATTGATTACTTTGATCTTTCAAATTGATGATTTTTTTACTAAATTGATAATGTTTGAAGTTTATTTTTCTTTCTTAGATGTTGAGTCTAATTAATAAGTTTAATGTTGTGTTGCAACTTGCAGGTGAGTATGTTGATATGATAAAGGCTAGCATTGTCGATCCTCTAAAAGTTATCAGAATTGCATTAGTTGATGCAGAAAGGTAAAACTATTTATCTTTATTATGATTAGTGGAACTTGCAACTACAATATCTAATAAAAATCTACTTCCAAATATGCTTTTGATGGATGTTATATCTAATTCTGACACATTGACTGTAGCTAGCACCTAAGTTTAGGGTGCCATAGTTGGAAAAGGAAAAGAAAATGTTTGAATTTTATCCTCTGTATTATTTGACTTTTTTCAGTTTTTGATGTGCAAATTTTGAAACCTTATTTTCAAGCTGCAATTCCAAATTGGAGAAGTGAAAGGTGAATACCAATGAGGAAGAGTTTGGAGGAGCCGAAACCAATAGCGGCAAGAAAGCTACGGATTTGCAAGGGGATTAAATGGGTTGATCCCCTATAGGAGGTCATTGCCCTCCCAAAAGGACTGCAGTTAAGGAAGGGAAAAATAGTACAAGTATATGAAAATAGGAGTATTATGTTTATATAGTGTCTATAAGTTGTACATTGTCACTAAGACATTGAATGTAACCAATGAGATTTTGATTTTCCAATGAGGCTTAATGAAGTAAATTTTTAGAGTGGTTTTTTCTCCACTCATAAATACCATGTTGTGGCTCCTCTTGATTTGTAATTTGTTTGTGTTTGTGTCTGATCAATCATATTTGTTCAAGCATTTTATTCTTCATTTCATGGTATTTTTTAACATTTGAATATATATGATACTTGAAGTTTATATGCATAAATTTGTGAGGATTAATTAAGTTAGATTTGATTTGTAATAACTAAAGTAATGACTAAATAAATGAATACCATGACTAAATAAATAATCAGTTAACAACAATCAATGACTAAATATATGACTAAATAAATCACTACCATGACTAAATAAATGACTAAATTAACGAATAAATCAATGACCAAATCAATGACTAAAATAGTTTCATCATAAATTTGGTGGTGTTATAAATGACTACAAATAAACCACTAAAATAGTCACATGACTAAAATTAATGACTAGATATATGACTAAATACATCACTACCATGACTAAATAAATGACTAAATCAACGACTAAATCAATGACTAAATCAATGAATAAATCAATGACCAAATAAATGACTAAATAAAAGACTAAAATAGTTCAGTCATAAATTTTGTGGTGTTATAAATGACTACAAATAAACCACTAATAGTCACGTGACTAAAATTAGTCATTTATATGCAATTTTTAGTAGTTTATTTAGTCATATATTGATGTTTGCGTACTAGTGCTGGAAGCACCAATAGAATCATTTGAATTGTATATGTCACAAAATCATATCAAAGATATTAATCAAGAATATATCCAACATGCCAACAAAGCGACAACATCTTATCAACTAGGATCATCTGTCTTTGTCAAAGAAGGATTTCTTATAGATGAGAATATTCCAAGTAACAGTGTCCACATACACAATGATGAGTTTGCATCTTGCTTCCAAAATGAAAAATACCCCATCGCAAAGAGAATATGTCAAAGCATGTAGTATCAATGAAGAGGACTCAACATACATGAGAAAGGCATTCAAGAACCAATACACTTTCATGAAAATCCTAGACATCAAGGTCTTGGCTATTCCTTAGTCAAAGAATCTAAGGATGTTAGTGACACCTCCTCAATATTGGGGGCAACTTTACTTGATACAAACATCAAAATGGGGGCCATCAGTAATCCTTTTCATAAGTTTGTTTCCAACACTCCTTCCATCTATACCATAAACCATCATGCCAACATGAATAAACTTTCCCTTTGGAACCAATTAAAATAAAAGTCTTACAAATAAAAAGTTCAAAATCAAATGTCAAAGGCTGTTGAATCAAACAAAAATCCCAGTGAACAAATGAAGGTAAAATGGATCCCAAAGAAAAATGGATCAAGCAAAGAAAATATTCCAAATACAAACACCAATCAAAATGTGGAGCCACAAGAAAAGATAACTCCCACATACATTCCTTCAAAATGGTCATCAAGCAAGGCATATAAAAGTGTTGGTTCCAAATGCTATCCCAATCAAAATTCCAAACTCCACCATCCAACATCCCAAGTTTGGAAAATAAAAAGTGATTCATCTAAGCGTCCAAACAATCCTCACACATCTACCATCGTGCGTCATAATCCTACATCTCACCTAGCGTCCAAAAAGAAAATCTCGTGTCATAAATCTGTGCACCTTGGCTGACAACTCTTTTATTGTAGCGACTCTGAGGCCACTCTATATGAATTTGTTTATTACGATGAGAATGAATTCTAGTATCAAAGAGGATCAGTGACATCGATTAGTTGTATGCAAAGCACTATGATCTGGCGGGACAACTACTTGAAGAGTCATTATTGGCATATCATGCTTGTAGAAGTTAAAGCTGACTTCCGCGACCCCCAAAGATCCTGCATGCAAATAACCTGTCACAGAAAGAAGAGATGGAGACAAACAAGCAAGGGTGCTCTGAAAGCTGAAAATGTATTCATCTGAGAGAGAGGTAAAAATACAATGATGAATCCTTATAAAAGGATATTGTGCAACCCTAAAAGAAACCCGAATAGGTAGACATTTAATAATTAATATAATTATTAAATGTCACAAACTGCAAACTAAAGTGAAATCTTAAGAGAGGAATAAAGGTAATTTAACCAACATGATTAAATTAAAAGGCAACTACTCCTAACAGCCCCCTTAAGATGAGAAAAGTCACGGCTACAAACATATGTAAAGAAAGCAAAGGTAATAACTACAATCTTTGGAAAGTAAACTTGGGTCAGGCAACAAGACGTCAATTTACCCAATTACAACCAAAATCTCTATAAGTGGAAATGAGAAAACTCATGGGAGGAAAACTCTACTCCAAAAGAGATGGAAAGAAATAAATGCACTAATAGCAGGAAAGGATAGGAGGTGGATAACATAAGACCCCCATAGATAGCTTCTATCATATAAGTACATGTACAATGGTCTCCATAGGAGAAAAAGAAAGAGACTAGAAGGCCCCCCCACAATGAAGAAACTCCTGTCACAATGGTAGATGCCTGATGTAGAATCTAGAAAGATATCCTGAAGCAGAAAATAGTATTCCTCCCCTTGGGAAGAAATACATCCAAAGGACAATGTCGAAGAAACCCTGTGAAAAGAGAAGGACCAAGATGTCTCAAGATGTGTCCCATGATAGGATGCTAAAGAATCTCTCTGTCTGAACTGAAACAAAAGATGTCAAATCCAAACTGAACTGAAGATTCTTGAACTACAACCTTTGAATGCATAGATGATGGTGGGCTAACAGCTGGAATATGGCTGTCAACAAAGAGGAGCTGAAAATCCTCAAAGTAATCCTCCAGATCTGCAATATAGGACTCTACAAACAAAGACGAAATGCCTGCAAGATAATAATCCCAAGTAGCCATGTCTAAAAGATGTATGGTGTCCTACTTAGCTGAATCAATAGGAGCCAAAGAAGAGGCAATATCAAACTGATCGAGAACAATAGGAGAAGATGTTGATACAAGTATAATCTTAGTCTGAAGAGTAGGAACTGTGAGACAATCCTCTAATTCATCAGAATATGTAAAGGTGTCTAAATACTGAAGCTCTTCTAAAGTATCGTGATCAAAAGGTGTGTTCTCTCTCAACCAATGGGTACAGAATGTCTGAGCGGGGATCCTTTGGGAATGGAGAAAAGGCTGGGGTCTCATAGATCTCCCAAAGGCGATAATCCCAAAGTGAGTGAGAGACAATCAATGCCCGATATAGCCCACACAGTGTCAGAATCAACAATAGACAAAATAACTCCTACTATGTGATTTCTAATGATATCCCAAGCTAGTTTTCCCTCTGAAGTTGTTGGTTCAAGTATGAGATCATACAAATAAGGCAACAAATTTAGCCACCTACAATGTGTAAGTATGACCTTTGCCCATGACTCATAATTACCCCGTTCCAGAAAAATAACTGAAGGGTGAGTAGAAAAACCCATGATAACTCTTCAAATTAACAAATCTGAGACTAACTAACCTCAATACTGATAAATCAGATCAAATAAAGCCATCCCAAGCAAACAAATCATTTCCAAGTGCTGAAACGTCCAAGTAATTTATAGATGTGTGAAAAAACAAAAGACTGAATAAAATGTACCTGGTGTATATTCTAGAAAAATAAATGACAGATCTGGAAAGCTCACAGAAACACCTTTCCAACGCCTATTTGTTTGCGAAAATGGAGTTCGGACGCAAAAGATACGCCCCTGGGAGTGAAAAACACAAGTTCTGACTTTGACTGGCAAAAAATACGGCAAAATGGAAAAATCAGAAAAAAAGGACCTCCATCAATTAGATCGGGCTCGGAACCAGCTTTCCAACGC